>SMGT01010282.1:27321-43568 GCA_004794575.1 Lanistes nyassanus
TGTCCCCCCCCACACACACACACACACCCAAGGATGACACGTGTTAAGGGAGGAAGAAAAGAATTTTCGAAAACGTTTAATTCGAAAGGGTATTCAGCAGACGGGCGGAGAGAAGCCAGTGGGCCGACGACGGATAAAAAATTGTTCACATGAAGTGCGTAACGCAGTGCAAGGAATACGACTAACTAATGGCGTTGAAAGAAGAATGGAGACAGCGAGAGATGGAAAGTGTTCTGTTCACCCGGTCTCTCTCACTCCTCTCTCTCTCTCTCTCTTTAACTACCCGCCCCCCTTCTATCATCTCTAACTCAGTGCATGTATGCGCGCGCGTTCTTGTGTGTGTGTGTGTGAATATGCGTGCATCAGAGCGTTCTTGCGTCGCTGCCAGCGTCAGGGCGAGGTGCGCCAGAGCGTCTCCGCTAGGAACACGTCAAACCACTGACATGTGACAGGTCTGTTGTAATCGGTTGTAAGTTTTTCACGTTCTTAACTCTTAATATCATAATGCTTTTCCTTTATCCTTCTCTTCCTCAGTCACTTGATCTTCATCTTATCTCCTTCTCTCGCTCTCACCCTTCTATCCACAGGATAAATTCACCCGATTCCCATGAAGGTTTAAACTTGCTCTTTTGCTATCTGCTAGTAACGAAACTGTCGTTTGTAATTTAGCAGTGTTTCTACACAAAGCTCAGAAGCTTTTGGAACATATAAGCGCACAAAAAAATGTTTGCTATGCGGATATATTGGTTTGTGTGAAGAATTTTTATTCATTTAGTCACCGTACTTATTCACGCTGTACAAACTTCCCCTTTCCTGAAGGGGTCTTGGCCTCATTATAATTAAAAAATCGTTTCGCTTCGTTTCCGTTCTATCCACCATCCACAAAAACGATTTCTGATACTTGCCTGTGTTGTCTACTTGTCTTTTAATACCAGTCATGTTTTCTGCAACTGTTGAGAAAAGAAAATGACAAATGCACTTCTTAAAATTACTTTTTTTCACCATAAAAATTGTCACATCTCTTTTTCTGTTATGTTTCTCTTTCTTCTCTCTTACTTTCATCTCTCTCACTCTCTCTCTCCCACCTCCCTCCTCTCTTTCTCTCTGGTGTTTGCGTGTTTGTGTCACCTTCCAGTCAGGGTGGGGTGCCCCAGAGCGTCTCCGCTAGGAACACGTTAACCACTGACTAATGGAAGGCTTGTGTTTCAGTCACTGTGTATAATTCTTTCCCTTCCTCGCCTGTCCCGTCCTCTCCAATTCTTACTCATGCACGCTCGAGCACACACCTGCACGACAATGCGCCAGTTACAGATTTACACAAATGGGACAGTCTGAACCCGAATTCAGACGTGAAAGCCACGAGGCAAGTGAAACATTTATCATTATTCTTGAACAGTACATTTTGTCTATTCCAAACAAATTTTAGTAAATGAATCCCTTACCAAATAATTGCGTAAAGTTTATCGGGGTCTGATCTAACACACATTATTGTAGGGATGTCTGTGCGGCTGGCAATACGAGTTATTGAAACACAATGCTAGTAAGTACGTAAATTACAGATAAACTTACTGGCTAAGACTTTGTAGCTGAAAGCGTGCGCAAGAGGTGGTTCGATCCGAAGCTCTCCAGATTGCAAGCATTTTTCCTTATAATCTATGTCGACGGAAAAGTGCGTCTGTTGAGTAAGGCTACAGGTGAAGCCTGTCGCTGGGTTGCAGTGAAAGTGACCCAGCCGTCGCCAGTCGCCAGTCGCAGTGTGCAATAATCTCTGAATCAGACAGAGATCTCTACTTAGCATTGCTTCTTGAGTTAGCTTCCAGAACATAACATAAATCTCTTCTCTGGCGTTTGAGGGAGTAAGTAGGGGGTAGGGGATTAAAAATCTTTATTCGGCTCCCACGAACCACTAGAACAGGGAGCTAAAAAACGGGTACAATAATTTGCTTGTTTGGGCAATCAGGTATGTAAGTAAATTATAATTAATACAGAACAAATGAGGACCGAGCGCTTAAATTATCTAAAGATGACTCCAACAAAGATACTGGCAGCGCTCAAACAGCCGTATGCAGACGCATGCGCCCAAGGGAGCTTACCTCACCCAAACACGTAGCAAAGAGAGGGCCGAAAGAAAGGAACTTGGCAGATCCTCAAAAAAGATCTGTCATCCCTTTCTTTATAACGGCGCTATGCTTCACACAGCTGACCCTCGGTGCACAGCATGTGAATACAGAGAATCCATGTTAATGTAGTCAGCCCCCTCACTAAGCGAGTGCTGACAACTAGGATTCAAAGAGGAACACAACATAGGACAAATACATGAAATCCTCAGGGTGCAAATCATAATTAATAAAGAACGAATGAGGATCGAGCGCTTAAATTATCTGCGTCTGCATAAGGCTTTGTTTAGGCGCTGCCAGTACCTTTGTTGGAGTTATCTTTATGTAAGTAAACATTTTAATTTAAAACATGTTAACAATTAAAAAAGCAGGAATTATTAACACTATATATATATAAAATCAGCTACAGTCACACTCTGAGTCATGCCGAGATTTCCGAGAACCCATTTGCAATTGTGTTCTCTCCCTTCTCCTTTTTCTCCTTCACAAAGGGTTGGATACCGTCTTTTCCTCTTTCTTTCGCCTCTCTACATAGCAGCCTGTTTGGTTTTCAATGAGTGGACAACTGTACACAGACTCCACCACATATAAGCATGCTTTAAAAAAAGAATTGGGGTTATAAATAAGAGAAACTAAGGTAAACGAGAAAAGAAGGTAATACCTTCGTGATTCTCTGTACTTATGTAGGAAACAAGAAATTCTCTTTTCTCCTTTACAGTCTCTTCTTCCAAAATACAGCTTACTCGACTAAGGCAATGGTCAGAATAATCTCCAGTACATTGATTCTTTTCGATTTCTGCACAAATAAAAACTATAAGATACGTCATTTTATACAAGAATGTTATATTTGCTAGTTTAAATTTACTCTTAACAAACAGGTATTGTTAACACATATGTTTGTGTATGTAAAATGATTTTAACTGGGAATGTTTTAGAAATCAATTCTTGCGTCGACACATTAAAATAACGTAGTTTGAGAAGAGGTGTAAGAAACTTTATCATTATTGAGAGTTGTTCATGTCGTGGATTCACGCGGCTTTGCAGAACAATTTCTCGTATATAACTATCGAGGCATTCACAACTAAGAATGCTTCATTTTTAATATTTAATATAACCAGCCAGAAATGGACGGAGTAAGGTACCTTGGCAATGTACATTGTGAACAAACTGAGTTGAAATGAGCATGGAAACAAGCCAGGTGATTTCCATCGTCCTTAGCATCTGCAGGAAGTAAGCACTAATGTCAAGAATGTAAAACTATGTCAAGAATGTAAAACTAATTACGTTAGACAAGAAAGAAAAGTTGTAAAAAAATTAACTGTACATAAAAAATAAATTTGTTATACCATGTGACAAAATCACGTATCATTTTTCTGATGAAAACAATAGAGTAGCAATGTCACACAAGAACATTTGTCGGTCTGTACCTTACATTTTTCTACGTTCAGTCTAAAGATGTAATGAAGCTCTAAAAATAATGTCTCAAACACAGCAAAATGAATGGGTAGTTTACCGTAGAGATTGGCTTCATCTATTTTCGGTACAACATTTTGCTATATGTTCGACAAAGTGTAAATCAGTACTTACGTCTGCTCTCATCTCCCGGCTGCCTGGGTGTTCACTGATTATAGTTCATAAAATTCCAGACCACAACTGTATCGCAGCTATACACTCTCAGCCCGTTTGTCAACACCATTAAATCCAAAGTCCTATGAGCACCGATGTCTGATTCTTCCTATTCAGGATAAGTGGAGTCACTTTCGTCTCACAAGAAGAACGTTTTCTTGTTGCGATCAGCAGCGTCACAAAACTGAAGCAGTCGATTCACAGTCGCAGTTGCTATGGGGACCATCCAGTAAACATGTTGTCGATGAGTGGCCGCAGGACGGCAAACCAAAAAGTATATATACCGTGCTATTTTCGGACACAGAGGGTATGGTCGGTCTACGAATAACAGCTAAGGCCATTTTGTATAGTTACAACTCTTTCTATGCTATCGGGCATTTCCTTTTGAATATATATTCATACATACCTTGTGAGGACGTCAAGAGCGCGTTGAAGACATTGTTTTCCCGAAATTATTGTCGATGTACCTTTGCGACCCTGCCTTTATAGACTTCTGTCATTAAGCAGTTCTTAGGAAGTTTTTTTTTCAGTTCAGTGCACGTTTCGATAATACAATAATGTACTAAGTGAGATCGATTTTTATTAAACAGTTGCAGTTTTTAGCGATTTGGCCTGAGTCTTTTGTGTATCTTGTTATAATTGCGGGGTTTTCCTTTCTTACTGGTCTCTCGTGCGAGCTTCCACGTACTCCCTCTTATTCCCGTCTTTCAATCAACCTTCTGGATGGTTTGAACCGTACATGATCCTGTAGTAGTTTGAATGATAACAAATTGTGATTACTTGCGTTGTATGTAAATAAACTTCATGTAAAATAAGCTAGACGGCGTGTTAAATACACGCTGGTAGATCAGACAACTGATGTTTGGGGGTATTTTTCCGCTTTAACTGCAAATATTCTGTATTAACGTTACTTTCGAATGCCCCACTATAGCAACAACCTATGGAGTGTAACAAGGGTAGACAGTAAAGTGCACTTTTCATACCATTGCTTCTTGTTTAGTCCATTCAAAATCAAGTGCACAGTTTTATTCTTTAGCAAAGCCAGCACGAAATCATCTGAACTGGCAAAATAGAACTTATCATCGTGAATACAATTAAAGACAGACCACATCTTTTATAGGACAGCTGCCGAGGGGATCCTTTGCTCCCGGGTTTTTCTTACCCTGTCCACCCCTACCCCTTTACTAGCCCCCATCCCTTCTATATGCGTGTAGAATTTGGTGTCGATCGGTTCAGGCATGGATTTTTGTTATAATAAACAAACATGCGACTTTTTATATTAGATGAACACGGAACTTCACCGAGAGATTAGTGACCAATTAGGCTACTCGCGGTTCGTTATGTTTAGTCTTTTCAAAGTGGTCTATCAAAAACGGCTTGAGCCTGAAAAAGAAGAACGGCTTGCGCCTGCTGAGAAGCCGAACGAAAGGGACAAAACGACGATGACTCAGACAGGCTACAACTGGTTGAAAGCGGCTAGACAGTGATTAGACCTCGTACCTTTTCCACCGTTAAAATGAATTTTTCGTTCTCTACAAAAATTTGGTCGGTGTACAGCATACACAGATTTGCACCTTTTGCTATGTTTCTACAGTTCCCATCCACCCAAACCCAAACCGCCCATCCATCCAAAAAGTGATTGTCTGCTGCCCTTTGCCACATAAGTAGCCTTTTGCCAAGGTTGTGAAACAGATTTTTTTAAAATATCGATTTCAGAGTGTCTGAAGCTGGGTAGGCGTGTTGTGAAGGAGAGGGGAGGGGAGGTGTAGCCGGGGCAGAAAAATGCTGGATATAAAGTCATTGTTCATATAGTAATAATCGCATTGCTGGATGGACAGCATCACAGCATCACAGCATCACACCATCACAGCATCACAGCATCACACCATCACACCATCACACCAGCACACCAGCACACCATCAAGCTGACCAGCAAAACCCGACCACAGTATGGTATCCGAATTTTCATTTTTCATTTTCTGTTGCAGGTAACGATTTGCAAATACATAGCACCCGTTTTCCACTTCCCCCTTTAAGTTCAAAATGTATAATGAGTTTGATTTTCTTTTCTTCATTTTCTGTTTGAAAGTAAATGAAGTTGTGGAAACGTAGGTGAAGGAACCAGATGAAAAACGAAGCTCTGCGAGGACGTACAGTAGGTTGGTAAACACCCACAAAACCCCGACCATGCTTCAGGAGGGAAAAGGGGGTGCAGGTCGTGACATATGCAATAAGTGGCATTTCCAGTAAATATTTGCGAAATTTTAATACGTTCCGTAATTCCGAGGGTTTCAGATGAGATTTGTGGTAATAGGCGAATTTCAACTTTTGCTTTGACAACCAGTCAAGCGTACAATGTACTGTCATATTGTCATGGCGACATTTGTCACTGCGAGGTTTCTGGCAGTATACGAGACGTTATACATAATATCCTTAATGGTAGAATTGCTATTTATGTTTCTGGAATAAAGGATTTAAGCGTGATTGCAGTTTTAAGTGTTAAGTTCACTTTTCACGCCTCATTCCATCATGCACTGTCCGGTGACACTGAGCCATGCTTTAGATTGGCTAATCATGAACACATTGGTGTACGTCACGAAGAAATATCTCTGACCAACGTTTTTTCACCTCCATTCGTGGCAGCTACAGGTAAAAATAAGAAATGGTAAATTCTAAATGCAAACGATGCTGGAAATCATTGTGTCTCTAACTACATTTCCGGACTTTATATGACTGGGACACAGGAGATTACAGTTACGAGTAAACCACATTCGAACAGATATTGGAACTAAATGATGGCAGCAATATATGTAATGATATTCTACTTGAGCAACAACTACCATACATTAAATGTGTCTGATAAAGTTTCGTTCCCAGTGAGTGATATAAACAGCTGTGTAACAGACTTGACTGCTTCTAACTACAGTTCTATTATTAAAGCCTTAATTAACCACGTTTAGTGCGGTGTACCTTACTATATAATGCACCTGCCGGGACCTCGTGCTGGGGAAGTCCGTGGAAACGTTACTATAAAATAATGATTTCCAACAGGACCCGCTTGAAAGCTGAATGCCTAAGTAAAAGACTGTCAACACAGCTACGGTAGAGCTTGATAATCTGTACGGGAATTCGGGAGATATTTGTCTCCATTTGTCACGTACAATTTAAAGAAAATCAATGTATATATATATATATAGTTGAGGACACCAAGCAGTGACTGTAATAAGTCATAAGCACATAACTGTAGCAGGTCTGTGAGCGAGATTCATGTTTAGGTGGAGGGCGGTTGAAGGGAGACAATCACAAGTTGTGACGTACATCGGGACATCCAGTTTAGTCTGTTCAAATCATTATCAGACTCCAGACAGACGACGACTTTTCTCTCCAGACCATGAACACGATCTCCACGCACCACCCACACCACGTCACTACGGGCCGTGGCCACGTCCTGAACGTCATCATCCTTCATCACCCGTACTGGGATATCCACTTCTCTCATCCCCTTCACCACACCCCAGTCGTCACTGACGTCATCATACTTACACAATACCAACACGTCTCTCCACTGTAGGCAGGGTGGTGTTGTGTGTCTGTTGATAGCGGTGACAGTCGTAGATGTTGTGGAGTTCACTGTTAACATTCAAAAGGATTTTTTGTTCAGCCGCTTGCCACAGACACAACGTTCACAGATAAAACGACGTCATGCTGTTTTGACGAAAATATGTACAGAGACAAACACACGCAGGTAAAGAAAGACGTCATACTGAAACAACGTAAAATGTGCGGACACACACACACTAACACACTGTCTTCTTCAACTGGCAGGTTGTATGTGTCTAGTTACTGCTTGACTTATTCATTTGCATTATCGAACCATTTAGTCTAATGTGTTAAATCTTCTGCCTTTACACGTCACTCTACACAATGCACACACCGGGATTACGGAGAGTGTGTAGAAAGCTGGCCACCTCCCGACCGCATGTAACACAGTCACGTGGCCAGAGACCTGAGTGACCCTGACCTCGGTGTAACAGTCGTCTGACTGGCGGGCCGTCTGTGTGGTTGGCCACACCACGCTCACTGTACCCCTTCACATCACTGTCCTCAGTGATTGCCTCGTCCTGCTGGACTTCCCTGAAAACGGCCGGTGGAGAGCGGAGGGGTCTGGTTAAATATTCGACCTGCCAGCCGTCTGGTGAGTACTGATGATAACAACTTGCTGCCCAAAAATGGAGACTAGGAACTTGTGTCACCAGCTTGTCACAGAAAATCTTCAAGTAGTCTGACCATCTGCCAAAGACACGAGTGTTACAGAGACAGCTTGTCACTGAACGTCTGCATTGTTATAGAGCAGACGAAGATACACGTGTTACACTGTGTACTGTCAAGGTTGGTAATTCATGCACGTGTTGTGTTTTTCACTGTGTGATGCAATTGAGTAATGATGTCACCACATACGCTACACAAGTGACATTTCGGTTTGTTTTAACTTGTGAACTCCCCGCCTCTGTCGTGTGCGGTAAACACCTGAAAATTGGCGCAAATTAATTAATCACATCTAAAGGAAGCATCCTAGGCAGAAAGATCTCCTTCTTGTTGAACTCTGTACAACTTACCCAAGAACTTCATCAGCAATGGCGTGCAGAGACCCTCCCCTCTTTGCCATTGACAAGTCATCCAAGGCCTTCCTCTCGTCTTTCGCCTCATAGAAATCATACTGCAGGAGGTGAGGCTGTCCCGATGATATCACTGACGTCAGCTGCGTGTTGACAATCTGCAGCAACAGGTGATACAACATGCTGCACGCTGCTCGACTCGCCACCCAAATACTCACAATGTAGACGTCGTGGCCACATCTCAACCATTCTGTTGCCTTCAGCAGCAACATCACAGTTTTACCTGTACCGGGCGGGCCGGCTACAAAGACTCTGGGATGTGCTGTGTTGAGCAGGTCAAGTTGCTCCGGGAACAGAGTTATTTGAGCAGTATAGCACTCTCCCGTCATCGACACGGCCTGACCCAGGGTCTTGACACACAGGCGTGGGGGAGATGTACATGGCACAGTCACTGTTGTCGCCGGACCAGAGAACCTGCAACATTCAAATTAGATCGTGCATGTGCTCGATGTTTATATACATGAAGTGACGCTCAAAAAGGCCAAGATGTACAGTAAAGTAGGCCAAAACATCTGTTTGGTATTTGCCAATTTAAAGTACACTGGCCTTTAAAACTCTAAAAGTAATCGCACGTTATGGGTTATAGCTTCTAGGTGGAGTTCCTTGTTCAAAAAGCGGATTTTGCTTCTGTCTGCTGTATTTTGATTGCATTAAAAATCGGATGCTTTCAACACAAATCCTATCAAATCTAATCATATTTCTTAATAATTAGCCCTTGGAGAAAGGCAATTTCGCTGCTTTTATTTTCACAAATCACTTGTCTCTTCCCAGTCACTTTTCCAAGTTACCAATAAAAGATGAATATCACTACTTTTCGTAGTACTACTGTTTGGGTACTGCTATTGTTTTTGTTATATACAAAATACTCTACGCTTTTGCAGGAGCACACCCAGGAAGACACACTTTTAGAGGCACAAAGGTAGCGAAAGTGCCTGTCCAAAGGTAGCGAAAGTGCCTGTCCAAAGGAAGCGAAAGTGCCTGTCCAAAGGAAGCGAAAGTGCCTGTCCAAAGGAAGCGAAAGTGCCTGTCCAAAGGTAGCGAAAGTGCCTGTCCAAAGGAAGCGAAAGTGCCTGTCCAAACGAAGCGAAAGTGCCTGTCCAAAGGTAGCGAAAGTGTCTGTCCAAAGGAAGCGAAAGTGTCTGTCCAAAAGATCCGAAGTAAATTATGTTGTATCAGAAGTGTGGGTATCTATTGTATCAGAAGTGTGGGTATCTATTGTATCAGAAGTGTGGGTATCTATTGTAACAGAAGTGTGGGTATCTATTGTAACAGAAGTGTGGGTATCTATTGTATCAGAAGTGTGGGTATCTATTGTATCAGAAGTGTGGGTATCTATTGTAACAGAAGTGTGGGTATCTATTGTATCAGAAGTGTGGGTATCTATTGTATCAGAAGTGTGGGTATCTATTGTATCAGAAGTGTGGGTATCTATTGGCTTCAAATAAGAAGAGAGAAAGGACAGACATTTTCGCAGTTATGCATGCATGTGATCTGATCCGGGTGTTGTATCTTGTTTGTGAATCGCCTCACATGCTGCGCATGTCACTGCCTGTGGGCAGTTACTGGGACAAGAATACGTGTCTCAGTGCAAGTCACGCCTTATGCCCAACATTATTATTTCATTGTCTCCCAGGGGACATAAGTAAGCAAGCTATGGCTTGTAATAGTTTGGAAGCAAAAGACGTCTGACACAGACACAAAGACGCGCAGACACAGACACAGACACACAGACAAACAGACACACTGACACAGAGACACACAGACACAGAGACACACAGACACAGAGACACACAGACACAGAGACACACAGACACAGAGACACACAGACACAGAGACACACAGACACAGAGACACACAGACACAGACACAGACACAGACACAGACACACAAACACGCTGACACAGACACAGACACTAACACAGACACTGACAGATACTGACACATGGACACTGACATTGACACTGACATTGACACTGACATTGACATTGACATTGACACTGACATTAAAACTAAGAGTCACCACTTAGGTTCACCTTCCCGACTAAGGCTTCAATGACACTATGGCCACAATGAAGCGGGCCAGACCCAGGAGGTGTTACAGACTAAGCGCTACTCATCAATCAAAAACCTTCTCAATGCCGACTGATGGAACTCTAGCTTGCCATGCTACCGTTAGAGCTGACAGCCGTTTGGCAGGTACATCTTGCACGTGCGTTATTAATTATAAAAATTCATCCGCTAATCCGTTATTAAGGGAAAGAACTCTTGCAATCGAAAGCTGGATCATTTCTTCACGAGTTACTTCCCTTTTACTGTGTTTAAACTGCCAATACGACTGGTTTTCGGCAGTTAGAAGCGAGTATACACGTGTGGTCGGTCACTTGAGAAATGTTAGATTTACTCTTCAAACTACACGCTAAAGACAAAAATGACATTGTTTTGCACATTTACTGTGATAAATTGAATGAAGACAAGAGTATTTGTGCCTGAAAGACCCAAGAGAGTGATTACGAAGAGAAAAACGAGTGATCACGTGTTGTAAACAGTTACGAACAGTGTGTATAAGGAATCATGAGGACTTCTTGATTTCTTCAAAGTCAGTTGTGTTTCCTTCAAAGGATTTTTACAAATTACTGAAAAAGGGCCAAGAAGCACAGTAAGAAATGAGTTTTTTTATTTATTAATGTTTAAAACTAAGTTTAATTAACATTTTTAGTGTTTTGGGGGATTTTTATATGAATTTTTGAAAAAAGGCTAAAATTCCCCAGTCCACGGGGATGGCTCGAGGGTAGGGTTCTACGTCACCATTGACAGATTGTATACTTCCATGTCTCTTTTGCCCATAACAGCACTTTCTTCTTTGTGTAGATCTCATCTGTTTGGTAGTGTTAGGCACGAAAGTGTCAATTCCAGCTAACTGCAACTGCCCGATAAGTGTAATCACTTAGCTGAGGCTACTGTTTGTAGAACTTACCTGGCTACCAGCGTCTTGTAATTGTCACAGGTCATGTGACTGTCAGGCCCAGACACAGCCACACGTCGCTGCCACCAGTTCCCGAGTTCCCTCAGCACGTCACTACTGACGTCCCATGGCGTCTTGGGGTCAGACAACTGATCAGAGCACACACACAGACCGGTGATGTCAGCGGGATCTGTTGTTCCCATACACCGACAGAGATCCTGTTGGAAAACATTACGTCACATAACATGATAGCAAACTTCGTAGAATCTTGATGCAGTGAACACACAGGGCAATATATTTCAACACATCTCACCTGATAGAGTTTCTTTTAGCACAGCACAGAAATTCAAATTTGGTCAAATACAGTATAATCAACCTTTTCAGATTTCTATGCAGCAATCGTACATACTTTGTGATAGCAGACGACAGTTCAATGTAGACGTAAAAATTACCAAAACGAGATACCAGACCAGACAGACGGCGCTGGCAATGCTTCCAAAACAATAATCTGTGTTTAAATTTCGTATATTATAAAATAAAGCAAAACAAATGAAAAGATAAATACTTCCGAATCTGTTACTTGACTTTGTCTCCAGTACAACGAAAAGACACATCTGCACTTCAGCTATTCGCAGTTATTGTTCCACGCAGTTGTCAAACTACTGGAGCTAAACTGTTGTCAAAGTACTGGGGGTGAAAGTTTAGTGGTCACTGTAATGTACTGGTGTTGAACGTTTAGTGGTTAATGTAAAGTACTGGTGTTGAAAGTTTAGTGGTTACTGTAAGTACTGGGACTGAAACTTAGTGGTCACTGTAAAGTACTGGTGTTGAAAGTTTAGTTGTCACTGTAAAGTACTGGTGTTGAAAGTTAGTGGTCACTGTAATGTACTGGGGCTGAAAGTTAGTGGTCACTGTAAAGTACTGGTGTTGAAAGTTTACTGGTCAATGTAAAGTACTACGACTGAAAGTTAGTAGCCACTGTAAAGTACTGGGACTGAAAGTTAGTGGTTACTGTAATGTATTGGGACTGAAAGTTAGTGGTCACTGTAAAGTACTGGTGTTGCAAGTTTACTGGTTACTGTAAAGTACGGGGACTGAAAGTTAGTGGTCACTGTACTGTAAAGTACTGGTGTTGCAAGTGGGCGACCTCAGTGCAGACTGGAGACGCTTGAAGACGTGCTTAATCCTGTTTACGATGCTCCACTCTCGCATTTACTCGAAAGATGACCCCTAGTGACAATCGTGCTAAAACATCTCACTATTTGGCAATTAGGTGGAATTCTTACCTGCAGGAGCTTAGGGTCACCAGAGATGGCCTGTTGTACCTGACGAACTGTGAGGTTAGGGACTGCGAACGTCTTAGTGATGCGCAGACCGGGAGTGACGTCAGACACCAGATGTGTCAACATGGTTTCTGCCTTGTCCAATTGTGATACGGTGTTTGTCAGTTTGACTCTGATGTTCTTGTCTATATCTTGCTGTGACATGTTAAGTCTACCCACGTTATCACCGAAAGCTTTCACCTCGCAGACGACAATACCGTACTGTCTGTGAATGAGCAGCACATCAAAGTCCCCCCGTCTTTTTTTTGATAAATCAGAAGGTAAACTCTTGGCTACTGGTAGCTGAGAAGCCGCAGCTGCGTAACAAGGTTCACCCAGGTACTGTCCGAACTGAAGCTGGCTCAGTCCAACCAACACTTCTCTGTTTTCTTCAGACATTTTCTGAAGACAGTAGAGAACCCGCTGCATGGCCGCATCATCTCTGACGTCACTCTGACATTGTGATGGTTGAACAGTCTTACCACCACCAGATGGAACCATCAACTGTTGTTTGCTCCCACCATCCTGTCCAGGTGTTGTCTGAGTATCCTGTCCAGGTGTTGACTGACCATCCTGTCCAGATGTTGACTGACCATCCTGTCTAGGTGTTGACTGACCATCCTGTCCAAGTGTTGACTGACCAGCTTGTCCAGGCGTTGAGTGACCAGCCAGAACAGATTCTTCATGAAAGACCAGCACTTCCTGAAAAGCAGTCGACTGTCTTGTCATGGGCACGCGGTTGAAGTAGACAGGAGGCAGGAAGTAGGCGCGAGAGTCGAGATTAGGAAAAGCGGCCTCAGTCCACTGTTGCCAGAATGTCTGGGCTTGTGCTGAGATGGTCTCCTGTGACAGTGCAGGTTGCGTGCAAACGTTACTTAATGTTAAATTATCAAAAAATAAATCACCACAATAACACAAAAAATAAATCACCACAATAACACAATGATTTGAGCTTGATAACATAGACGATTGCGATAAAATAATAGTAACTACCGAGTAAATGAATTTTTAGCAAACATTTACAGTCATCTGGAATACTCATCACAAGAAATTTGAAATGGCAAGACGTATAGTAACTTTTTCTCTTTTGACGCCGGTTAAATCCCTTTGTGCTTATTTTCAGTACCTGAGTGCCTGTCTCCTGATTGATAAGTCTGACTGCTGCCTCGATCTGAGGACGAGATCCCCGGATGATGACAATCTTCGTGTTTTGGACAGCCGAGGGGTTTGAGTCAAACTCTACATCAGCTTCTGTCTCCTGTTTAATCTCTTGACATTTACTTCCTGTAGATGGAAATTTTTTACCTCCTTCTAAGTGTAGGCATATTTTTACAGGATGTTTTTGTTCTGGAGAATCCAACAGTTTGACATTTTACCAAATCAAGCTCGAGCAACTTACACAACGTCCCGCTGCAGACTTTGTGTATATCGGACAGTGAGGTATAAGGGGGTGGGGTTCTGTTACTAAGCTATGCATCAAAAGAACCACCTGACTGATTGCTGCAGTAAGATGTTTAATGTGCGCATGAATGTCCTAAAGTAGTTTTCACCATGTATTACACCAGAAAAAATTCTTGGCCACACCAGGATTTCTACCAGAAACCTTGCAACTAATAGTTCACAGTTCTACCAGCTGAGCTGTCCAGGCCCACTGCGGTAATCTGAGATTAAATTTCAATAACCATACTCCACAATATAGGCACTTTTTTTCTTTATAAAGAAGCAACATTACATTTAATCTATGCTTTAGTTATGCCATTATAAAATATTGTTTTATTGTACATTTTTTTTCATGTAATATATCCGGCTATACTATACAGTTCTTATAAGGACATTTGTTAGGTGATCTGAAAAGGACAAGTAATAGCTTTCAGCGTTGGTTGCAAAAGCAACAAAAACAACCGAATATTTCTTTAAGAAAATATGTGTGGTGAAAAAGTTACAGAAATGAAAAAATAAGGAAGGAAAGCAAGAGGTTTGACAGACAGACAGACAGACAGACAGACAGACAGACAGACAGACAGACAGACAGACAATCAGATCAGTCTGTACCTATGAGTAAAGCCGCCTGTGCATCAGTAACACAGTGACGATAAACTTGATTATCTCTCCTTTGACTTCTTGGTTGTTGTGAACGACCTGTACTGGCTCCGCCCGACCTTCTGGTCTGCAATGTAGACATGAATACTTTGACATATGGAACACAACAACTGGGCTAAAAGCTGAATATAAATTTCACAGGATATGCAAAATAGACATGAATACATAAACAAAACATTTATGTCATCATTATGGGCAAGTGACAACTGTTACGACGGAACTCATGTGCGTACATCATACTCGACAGAACTGACCATATACTTGTCTCACCTGTTGTGAACCAGATGATGATTCACCCGACATGGCTCTCACAGGTGTCTACCACCTAAAAAAGAAGATAAAGAATAATAAAGACGTGTTTTGAAGTACGAGAGACAGACAGAAGACTACAACAGGTGACAGGTGTGGGAGTGAGATTTATGTTCAGGTGGTTAGTGGTCAGGGGAGACAATCAAAGTTGTGACGTACACCGGGACATGGAGAGAAGTTGGACTGCGGACAACGGCGCAGGTCGGCTTGTGTTCGTATAAACAGTGAACCCCACACAGACGACGACTTTTCTGTCCAGGCCTCTAGTACAGTGTCCATTTACCACCCACACCACGACACTACGGATTGTGGCCACGTCATCTTTGTCATCAGCCTACAGCAAGAAAGATCGTGTCAGACATCTCTCACCCTGCCAGTAAAGCTAGGAAGATCGTGTCACACACGTCTCATCCTGCCAGTAAACCTAGGAAGATCGTGTCAGACAAGTCTCATCCTGCCAGTAAAGCTAGGAAGATTGTATCAGACACGTCTCATCCTGCCAGTAAAGCTAGGAAGATCGTGTCTGACACGTCTCATCCTGCCAGTAAACCTAAGAAGATCGTGTCAGACACGTCTCATCCTGCCAGTAAAGCTAGGAAGATCGTGTCAGACACGTCTCACCCTGCCAGTAAAGCTAGGAAGATCGTGTCAGACACGTCTCACCCTGCCATTAAAGCTAGGAAGATCGTGTCAGACACGTCTCATCCTGCCAGTAAACCTAGGAAGATCGTGTCAGACACGTCTCATCCTACCAGTAAAGCTAGGAAGATTGTGTCAGACACGTCTCATCCTGCCAGTAAAGCTAGGAAGATCGTGTCAGACAAGTCTCATCCTGCCAGTAAAGCTAGGAAGATCGTGTCAGACAAGTCTCATCCTGCCAGTAAAGCAAGGAAGATCGTGTCAGACACGTCTCACCCTGCCAGTAAAGCTAGAAAGATCGTGTCAGACACGTCTCATCCTGCCAGTAAACCTAGGAAGATCGTGTCAGACACGTCTCATCTTACCAGTAAAGCTAGGAAGATTGTGTCAGACACGTCTCATCCTGCCAGTAAAGCTAGGAAGATTGTGTCAGACACGTCTCATCCTGCCAGTAAACCTAGGAAGATCGTGTCAGACAAGTCTCATCCTGCCAGTA
>SMGT01010282.1:55660-67380 GCA_004794575.1 Lanistes nyassanus
TATTCTCTCTGGGATAGCAACGCGTCTAGTTCTGTAGAAAAAACCGTTTGCAAGGTTCGCAAGCTTGCACACACGTCTGACCTCTGTAACGTCCCTTCCAAAACTCCCGAAGCGTTCAACCTACGCCCCAAAGTTTTCTCTGTTTCCATTAACAACACGATTTACACCTTCTCATTGGTTTCTCGAAGTTGATATTTACGCGTTTCTATGAAAGAACGCGTGACGTCTTTCCTTCTATGACTACACAATTTTATGCGTCATTAACGTGTCAATCCTTCAATGAATGAAATGAAGCTTACTATCAATTCAATGAATGAAAGGAAGTGAGACGATCTTAAAAAAAAAGAATACAACGAACAATACAGCGCTGAAGAAAACCTTCAAAACGTGACATTGATAACCCCAACAAATTACTGGCAGCGCTGAACGCAACCGTATGCTGATATATGTGACCAAGGGAGGTTATCGTATTGGGGTTATCATTTGATGATTTATAGTGCTCTGTCCTCATTTGTTCTTTATTAATTAGTAGGTTGGCTATTTGGTATAGTTTTTGGATCAGACCATCATGGCACTGATCCTATATATATATATTATATAGTCTCTCCTAGATGGCAGGTGTTGAATGCGCGTGGTCTGCATGCGTGGCTATGATGGGCAGCTAGTGATCTTAATGTGCCTTTTATGTTTTGTTTTATGCTGTCTGTGTATGGTGTTACATGAGTTATTTCCGTCTTTCAGTGCGTGGGATTTTAGTCTGCATCTCTACGTGAAATGTGATGCCCCTGTATACAGTATTTCTATCCCGGAATAAGCTAAACGAGACGAATATTGTTACACGTGCTTTATTTTCTTTGCAAGCGGTGCATTCCTTAGTGTTTCTTCAGATTCCGTTGTCGTGTGCGCGTTTGAGAGAGCAAAAGCCCACGCGCGTGTCTGAACCGTGTACCTGTTTGGTGTTTGCTAATCAGTCTGTTTCATTTACAATGTGTATGAGGGTGTGCGTCCAATTCATCCAGTTACTCAGTCAATAAAACAGCTGTCCTTTTATTTCAACTCACACGATTTTGACAATGACACTTATTTTTACCTTCAGCTCTTTCGCGGACATCGTTACGTGCGTCAACAGTGCCAGTGTCTCCACACAGACATGCAGACCCTATGGTATCGCCCAGATCGACTCAACACGAGGTACACGTCTGACACTGTTATGTCAACAGTAGACATATTGCATTTTCTCACCTTTTTGCCTGGTCGTTTATTGTTGGGTTTTAGTATTATTTGAACCCCAGATCGCAGTTTGTATTACGCGAAATTTTGGTAATATGTATCTTTCCGCTGCGTTCTTCTGAACTTTGTTGTGGTTGTTGTTCAGATAAAAATTATATCAGCTCTGTAATTTGCCAGTATTTCCGTGTAAATCAATTAGTCACCACAGATGGCGTTAGATCTTCACTAAGTACAGTAAGAGTTTAAAATACTAATGTTCCTCTCTGACAGCGATTCCATGCAAAGTGAACGATTTTGTAGTAACGTGTACCAGTGCCCCGAAGATCAATCAAGGTAAGACTTCTCTTTTCTTCTGTGCTTTCAGGGCATTAGGAAGCAAAAGAAAAAAAGTTACATCAAAATTACAACGATCGTAGACGTAAAATCACAGAATTGCGAAGGCATGTTCATCTCGTGTAAATGAGACGATATTTCTACTTGATACATTTATATTTCCTATTATTCTAATCACGTTTTAAAGTTTTTTTTAAAAGCTCCATAAAGTGTATCTTTCTTTTCTTACAGAAAAGAACTATGTTAACGTATTTAAGTCTGTCTTTAAGTATTTAAATCCCCCGTATTTCATATTTCTAGAGGTCCTTCGAAACTACATTTTCGACGCTCTAGTACAGTTTCGAATAGACCGCTATTTAATCGTGTATCAGTCTTTCTTGCTAATGTGTATTTGTCTTTTCATACTTCAATCTATGTGTCAGTACTTGTGTGCGCCTTCTGTCTGTCGGGTTTTTTTGGTTTAATTTCTGTTTAATCCTCTCAATTTTGCCCTCTCGTCATTCTTTTCACAGGTCAGCCAAAATGCAAGACCATACGAACGTTTTTCCTCATGTTAATGCCAGCTTAGACGACAGAACACGACGCCAATAATATTTGTTGACAAACAACATTGAGTTTTGCTGGAGCAAACTTATCATGTAGCAAATGCGTTGATAATCACGCTTTTACGTTTTTCGTTTATCATTTTGCAGTAATTCACATTAATTTTTACGTACGTTTATTTTCATTGCGCTATGGTTTTGTATCGACCCAGTGATCTGTCGCCATTTGCAAAAGGCCCCTGTTAATTAAAAAAGAAACTGGCGCCGCAAGCCTTACCATTGCATACAAGATGATGGCTATATTGAGAAGTTTCATGTTTAGTGTGTGACGTCAGGACTTCAGCGGTACCGACTTCTTTACAACAAAACAAATAAGTATATACCTACATTCTAACCCAGACGCTACCCAGCAGTACACTTTCCATACCCTCCTCCCCATCGCCTCCTCTACCCCCAAACCCCAAAAACACATTATGTAAAAACGACAATAGAGGAATCGAACCAACGTGTTTTCGGTTGCTAAAACCATGGCTGTTACCATACGGCCTTCCACTCATTGTAGCGATAAGAAGCTTTCTTGCAGTACACGAGACGTTCTACATAACATTCTTAATGGCAGAATTGCTACTTAAGTTCCTGGAATAAAGGATTTAATCCTGATTGCAGTTTTAAGTGTTATGTTAACTTTTCACGCGTCATTCTATCATCCACTGTCCGGTGACATGGTGACATGTTTTAGATAGTCTGATCATGAAGACATTAGTATACACCGTAAAGTAATATCTCTGACCAACTTTGGTTGATCTCCATTCGTGGTAACTACGGGGAAAATTAAGAAATGCTAAATCTAAATGTAAATGATACTGGAAATAAATGTGTCTATAATTACCTTTCTGGACCTTATATGAATGGGACACAGGAGATTACAGTTAACAGTAAAGCACATTCAAACAGATAGTGGAACTAACTGATGACAACAATATAAATGTAAAACAAGGGTACTGTACCAAGCTAAAAATGGACAAATACGGAGACAATCTACATGAAAATGATTTTCCTGCTGTCCAGCCAATGCGCCACATCCACTGAAGCTAAGTCTTTCTCTTCTTTTTTTTTTTCGTTTTTTCGTCGTTTTTGTGTCGTCCTGAGGAAGGGGTAGTGCCCCGAAACATGTAGATTGTCTCCGTCTTTGTCCATGTTTAGCTTGGTACAGTACCCTTGTTTTACATTTAATTTGGGCTTATCCTCCAAGCGGCAGTCACTTATTTTTCTTTTAGACAACAATATAGGTAATGATGTTCTACTTCAGCAACAACTACCATACATTAAATTTGTCTGAAAAAGTTTCGTTCCCAGTGAGTGATATAAACAACTGTGTAGCAGAGCTGGCAATCCTATTATTAAAGCCTTATGAAAACTTAACCATGAAATAATGATCTTAAAGAGGACCCACTGGAAAGCTCAATGCCTGTGTAAAAGAAAACCTGTCAGTATAGCTAAAGTAGACTTTATATTCTGTGTTAATCTGTGCGGGAAATTGGGAGATATTCGTCTCCATTTGTCACGTAAAATTTAAATAAAATCATTGTGTATATATATATATATAGATGAGGACACCAATCCGTCACTGTAACAAGTCATGAGCACATAATTGTAACAGGTCTGTGAATGGGATTCATGTTAGGTGGAGGTTGGTTGAAGGGAGACAATCACAAGTTGTGACGTACATCGGGACATCCAGTCTAGTCTGTTCAAATCATTATTAGACTCCAGACAGACGACGACTTTTCTCTCCAGACCATTAACATGATTACCATGCGCCACCCACACCACGTCACTACGGGCCGTGGCCAGGTCCTCAATGTCATCATCCGTCATCACCCGCACTGGGATATCCGCTTCTCTCATCCCCTTCACCACACCCCACTCGTCACTGACGTCATCATACCTACACAACACCAACACGTCTCTCCATTGTAGGCAGGGTGGTGTTGTGCAGCTGTTGATGGTGGTGGAATTCACTGTCAACATTCAAAGGGATTTTTTTTTGTTCAGTCACTTGCCATCGACACAACGTTCACAGACAAAATGACGTCATGCTGTTTTGACGAAAATATGTACAAACACATGCAGGTAAAGAAAGACGTCATACTCAAAAAACGTAAACTGTGCGGACACACACACTAACACACACTAAATTTTCTGCCTCTTCACGTCCCTTTACACAATACACACACGCACCGGGATTACGGAGACTGTGTAGGAAGCTGGCCACCTCCCGACCGCATGTGACACAGTCACGTGGCCAGCGACCTGAGTGACCCTGACCTCGGTGAAACAGTCGTCTGACTGGTGGGCCGTCTGTGTGGTCGGCCACACCACGCTCACTGTACGCCTTCACTTTGTCCTCAGTGATTATCACGTCCTGCTGGACTTCCCTGAAAACGGCCGGTGGAGAGCGGAGGGGTCTGGTTAAATATTTGACCTGCCAGCCGTCTGGTGAGTATTGATGATAACAACTTGCTGCCCAAAAATGGAGACTAGGAACTTGTGTCAGCAGCTTGTCACAGAAAATCTTGAAGTAGTCTGTCCACCTGTCAAAGACATGAGCGCTACAGAGACACACGTGTCAGCAGCATGTCACTGAAAGTCTGCATAATTATACAGAAGATGAAGATACACGCGTTGTACTGTGCACTGTCAAGGATGCTAAATGATGAACGTGTTTGTATCTTTCACTCTGTGATGCAGTTGGTTAATGTCATCACACACGCAAGTGACATTAAAACGACCTTTTTTTAATGAATGTAACATCTGGTGTAACACATCTCCTTCTGTTTGTTTTTACCCGTTAATTCCCCAGCTATGCATCTAAGGGAAGCATCTTAAGCAGAAAGATCTCCATCTTGTTTTCAACTCTGTACAACTTACCCAACAACTTCATCAGCAATGACGTGCAGAGACCCTCCCCTCTCTGCCAGTGACAAGTCATCTAAGGCCTTCTTCTCGTCTTTTTCTTTATAGAAAACATATTGCAGGAGGTGAGGCTGTCCGGGTGATACCACTGACGTCAGCTGCGTCTTGACAATCTGCAGCAACAGGTGGTACAACATGCTGCACGCTGCACGACTCCCTCTCCCCCATATACTCACAATGTAGACGTCGTGGCCACATCTCAACCATTCTGTTGCCATCAGCAGCAACACCACAGTTTTACCTGTGCCGGGCGGTCCGGCTACAAAGACTCTGGGACGCTCCGTGTTGAGCAGGTGAACTTGCTCTGGGAACAGAGTGATTTGAGCAGTATAGCACTCTCCGGTCATCGACACGGCCTGACCCAGGGTCTTGACACACAGGCGTGGGGTAGACGTACATGGCACAGTCACCGTTGTCGCCGGACCACAGAACCTGCAACGTTCAAATTAGATCGTACACGTGCTCGGTGTTTATATGCATGAAGTAGCGCTGAAAACGACCAAAAAGTACAATAAAGCAGGCCTAAACCTCGTTTTAGTATTTGCTAATTTAAAGTACGCTAGCTCTTAAACCTTTTAAAAGTAATCGCAGATTATGGATTATAGATTTTCCCTGTACACTCCTTATTCAAACAGCGGATTTTGCTTCTGTCTGTTGTATTTTAATTGCATTAATAATTCGCTTCTGTCGACACAAATCCTATCAAATTTCCTAATAATTAGCCCGTGGAGAAAGGCAATTTCGCTGCCCCCCCCCCCCCACACACACCAAATCATTTCCCTCTTCCCAGTCACCTATCCGATTTTCTAATAAAAGAGAATAGAATAATATTCCTAAAATCAGACGAGGCAGCAAGATTTAAAGAAATATCACTACCTTTCGTACTACTACTGTTTTGGTACTATTACTGTTTTTGTTATATACAAAATACTGTATGCTTTTGCAGGAGCACTCCAGTAACGGACACTTTTAGAGGCACAAAGGTAACGAAAGTGTCTGCCCAAAAGATCCGAAAGAAACTATGTTGTATCAGAAGTGTGGGTATCTATTGGCTTGAGAACGGATGGAAATCTTCGCAGTTATGCATTCATGTGATCTGATCCGGGTGTTGTATCCCGTTTGTGGGATGTCACTGCCCTGTGGGCAGTCACTGGGACAAGAAACTCTTAAAACAGTTACGTGCCTCAGTGCAAGTCACCACACACACCTGACCAACAATATTATTGTCTCCCCAGTGGACATAAATACGGAGGCTATGGCTTGTAATGCTTTGGACGCAAAAGACGCCTGATAGACACACAGACACAGACACAGACTAAGCGCTACTCATCAATCAAGAACCTTTTCTGATTTGAAGCCAGAAGACTGCATACTTCCATGTCTCTTTTGCCCGTAACAGCACTTTCTTCTTTGTGTAGATCTTATCTGCATATAGATGTTTGGTAGTGTTAAGTGCGAAAGTGTCAATTCCGATTAACGGCAACTGCCCGACAAGTGTAATCACTTAATTATACTTATGCTACGGCTGCTGTTCATAGAACTGACCTGGCTACCAGCGCCTTGTAAATGTCACAGGTCATGTGACTGTCAGGCCCAGACACAGCCACACGTCGCTGCCACCAGTTCCCGAGTTCCCTCAGTACGTCATTACTGACGTCCCATGGCGTCAGGGGGTCAGACAACTGATCGGAGCACACACACAGACCAGTGATGTCAGCGGGGTCTGTTGTTCCCAGACACCGACAGAGATCCTGTTGGAAAACATTACGTCACATCACATAATAACATATTCTTGACCCACTGGATGCACTGGATAAAATATTTCAACTAATTTTACCTGATATATTTTCTAACTTTCAGCACAGCACAGGACTTCACATTTGGTCAAATACAATATAATCAACCTTTTGGGATGTCTATGGAACAATCGTAGATACGTTGTGACAGTAGACGACAGTTCAGTATGGGCATAGGAATAACCAAAACGGCTATCGAGACACAAGATCAGCTACGGGAGCCTGTTTGTGTGTCTAGAGATTGCGACGGCATTGCTTCCAAGACAAAAATCTGTGTTAAAGTATCGTATACTATAAAATCCAGCAAACGAAAAGAAAAGAAAAATACTTTGAAATCTTTTACTCGATTTTGTCTCCTGTACAACGAAGAGACACATCTCCACTTCAGTTATTTGCAGTTATTGTTCCAAGCAGTTGTCAAAGTACTGGAGCTAAATTTTTGTCAGAGTACTGGGGCTGAAATTTAAGCTGCCAGTTGGTACGTCGTCCTTCCGTTTGGCAAGAAGTCTTATGACTCCTCACCGGTGAGGGAACATAGCCCGTTATTACCAATGATCTGTGTGAGTTGGACCACAGAAACAGTGTTCCATGCAAAACAGTGTCACTTGAATTGATTTCTTATTATTGATGACACTATAACAGACATGCCCTTCGACTGCCCTTGCGACTTCCGTGCAGACTGAAAACACTTGTAGACGAGTTCACTCCTGTTTACGATGCACCACTCTCGCATTTACTTGAAAAATGTACTCTAGTGACAATCGTCGTAATAAATTAACAACCATAATTTTGACAGCGATTTCATCAAAGATCAAGATACAACACCTCTCTGGATGCATCAGACTACACGCATATTTCTTCCTGTGTTAGTTTCCATTACAATGCCTTGCAAACACTGGCTCCCATTCGTGGCAAGATCTCTCTCTGTTTAGGGAGTTGCCCGGTCGCGACATTTTTCCACTCGGGTTCCAGGAGCGCATGCGCAGACCGCCTTTCATTCCGAACAACTTATGCTTGCAGACTTATGCTTGAACTTATACGTGAAAACAGACGTCCTACCTAATAACAAACCCTGACCTTACCCCTAACCCCCTTCCTCCTTGTTTTAAGAATCGTAAGATAAGATGGGTATTGAACCTGCGACTTTGAACTGAAAAGCCAAGTCGAATTTCCTTGCTCTTAATGACAAGAATTGTACTCATTGCTCTAAATGTCTAATTTAACTGACATGATCACAGTAATGCACATTATTGGAAGCGTTTCCTCTGATGAACGTCAGACGACCGAGCAGGAAATTGTTTCCCCACATGAGCTCCAGGCGGTCCAATAACGGATGATTGTAGGACAAGGCACGACCTCTACACAGCGTCGCTTCTTATAGGTACAATGAGGAGACCACTCAGTAGTTATGGGTAGCTAAAGGTAATTGTTCTTAATATAGTATCGCTAGTTAGATGGTAACTGAGCTAAATGACAATAAACTCAATATAATTTAATACTCAAGTTGAATATTTTCGAACAGCCCAATCATTTAAACTATCCCTAGCAATCGCCCAAAAGGCTTTGTAAGGACGAGTTATGGAACTGGGTAGACGGGACATGGGGAGAGACTCGTCGGTCTATGGCAGTTCTTTGAAACGATGCTGTTTTCTCCTGCCCTTGGACATGCTGCACACTGAAATTAAATGACGTAGCGGTTGATTGTAATCTCCCTGTATTCACCACACTAAATTATGACATATATTTTCACAACAGAGGTCTAATATAAAATTATGGTTCTAATTATATCTATAGATTTTCTTTCTGTTGAAAATTATTTTATTAATTTTGTTTGATATAGGATAATGAGCTATCCTTGCGTTGTTAAAAATAAGCAATGAATTTCTGTTACTTTTTGACTAAATAGTTAATCTTTTCGACAAAATATTTTTAAATATTTTGACTTATCTTGACTAGAAACAGCTCCTCAAGCTGAAATACTTTATCTCTAATATCGAAGCGGAAAAATTTTGAGGTGATTGCCAACACCTTATTTTCTGGTCGTAAAAATTTCAGATGTTATTGTTTGTGTATATGCATTTTTATATTATTTTGAATGGCATGTACTATATCTCCAAGATGGCTTCTACATGTCTCACTGTGTTAAATAACTTAATAAAGACTCGGGTACTACGGGTGGCTCATATGTGTTTAAGTTATATTTCGTTTGTCTAGCTCCCATATCAGATCTGAGCACTTAGTTCAAATGTCAATACATTTATTAATAGCCTCTAAAACATTTGTAAATATAAAGTGTTTGTGCGTTTAGTTTTAAAGGACGTTTAATTTTAGAAAGAGAGAAACTGCTTATTTAGTTATAACCATATTGTAATATTCTACACATTCTGAAGAATTCGTTTTCAAACGTGCCTTCTTTTTCTCTCCAACAGGTTAAAACGTCGCTACAGACTTGCTTTAGGACGCTAAAGTGTCATTTATTCTAAGGTATTTTCTGATCAAGATTTTAGTCTGATTTTCAACTAGTTACTAGGAGACGCACAAAATTATACACTATATATAGTATTTATTCTATATTCTATTGTGCTATTATCGATGTACAATTAAGACTGACTTTGCACTGGTACGTAGGATATATCTAAACTATACACTATGCACTATATTCGCGTTCGAGTTTAACTTTCTGTACTTAGAACCTCCAGAGGAGGAAGGAAAATACATGTACCACACATCGCACGTCTTTCGGTATTGAATTGTCACTTCGTTTCTGAGTTAACTTTCAACAACAAACACCAAGTGCGACCTGTTTACACTGACAAAAGGTGTGACCATATGCTAAAACATCTCACTATTTGGCAATTAGCTGGAATTCATACCTGCATGAGCATAGAGTCACCAGAGATGGCCTGTTGTACCTGACGAGCTGTGAGGTTAGGGACCACGATCGTCTTAGTGATGCGTAGACTGGGAGTGACGTCAGACGCCAGATGTGACAACATGGTTTCTGCCTTGTCCAGTTGTGATACGGCAAGTTTCAGTTTGAATTTGATGTTTTTGTCTATATCTTGCTGTGACATATTCAGTTTATTTACGTTATCACCGAAAGCTTTCACCTCGCAAACGACAATGCCGTACTGTCTGTGAATGAGCAGCACATCAAAGTCTCCCCGTTTGTTTTTTGATAAATCAGTAGGTAAACTCTTGGGTACAGGTAGGTGAGAAGCCGCAGCCGCGTAACAAGGTTCACCCAGGTACTGTCCGAACTGAAGCTGGCTCAGTCCAACCAAAACTTCTCTTTTCTCTTCAGACATTTTCTGCAGACAGAAGAGAACCCGCTGCATGGCTGCGTCATCTCTGACGTCACTCTGACATTGTGATCGTTGAACAGTCTTACCACCACCAGACGGCACCATCGACTGTTGTTTGCTCCCACCATCCTGTCCAGCTGTTGACTGACCATCCTGTCCAGCTGTTGACTGACCAACCTGTCCAGCTGTTGACTGACCAACCTGTCCTGGTGTTGACTGACCAACCTGTTGAGGTGTTGACTGACCAAATATTCCAGCTGTTGACTGACTAGCCTGTCCAGCTGTTGAATGACCATCCTGTCCATGTGTTGACTGACCAAATTGTCCAGGCGTTGAGTGACTAGCCAGAACAGATTCTTCATGAAAGACCAGAACTTCCTGACCACCAGTCGACTGTCTGGTCATCGGCACGCGGTTGAAGTAGACAGGAGGCAGGAAATAGGCTCGAGAGTCGAGATCAGGAAACGCGGCCTCAGCCCACTGTTGCCAGAATGTCTGGGCTTGTGCTGAGATGGTCTCCTGTGACAGTGCAGTTTGCGCGCATAACGTATTTAATGTTAAATTATCAAAAATAAATCACCACAATAGCACAATGATTTGAGCGTGATAACACAGACGATTGCGATAAAATAATAATTACTATCGAGTAATATTTAGCAAACATTTACAGTCAGCTGAAATATCACAAGAAATTTGAAATCGCAAGACGTATAATAACTTTCTCTCTTTTGACGCCAGTTAAATCACTTTGTGCTTATTTACAGTACCTGAGTGCCTGTCTCCTGATTGATAAGCCTGACTGCTGCCTCGATCTGAGGACTAGATCCCCGGATGATGACAATCTTCGTGTTTTGGACAGCCGAGGGGTTTGGGTCAAACTTTACATCAGCTCCTGTCTTTTGTTTAATGTCTTGACATTTACTTCCTGTAGAAGGAAATGTTTGCCTCGTTTTAAGTGTAGGCATATTTTTATAGAATGTTTTCTTCCGGAGAATCCAAGAGTCTGACATTTTACCAAATCCAGCTCGAGCAACTTACACAACGTCCCGCTCCAGACTTGGTGTATATCAGGACAGTGAGGTATGGGGGTGGGGGTGGGTCTATTACTAAGCTACGCATCAAAAGAACCACCAGACTGATTGTTGCAGTAGATGTTTAATGTGCGCATGAATGGCCTAATGTAGTTTTCACCATGTATAACACAAGAAAACAATCTTGGCCACACCAGGATTCGAACCAGAACTTGCAATTAATAGTCCACACTTCTACCAGCTGAGCTATGAGGCCCACTGCGGTAATCTCATTAAATTTCAATAACTCCAGCTCCACAATAGAGTCACTTTTCTCTTTACCAAGAAGCAGCATTACAGTTTATCTATGCTTTAATTATGCCATTATAAAATATTGTTTTATTGTAAACTTTTTCATTTAATATATCCGGTTATACTATATAGTTCTTATAAGGACATTGTTAGGTGATCTGAAAATGACAAGTAACAGTTTTCAGCACTGGTTGCAAAAGCAAAAAAAAAAAAAAA
>SMGT01010282.1:67522-84340 GCA_004794575.1 Lanistes nyassanus
AGACAGACAGACAGACAGACAGACAGACAGACAGACAGACAGACAGACAGACAGACAGACAGACAGACAGACAGACAGACAGACAGACAGACAGACAGATTAGTTTGTACCTATGAGTAAAGCCGACTGTGCATCTGTGACATAGTGACGATAAACTTGATTATCTCTCCTTTGACTTCTTGGTTGTTGTGCACGGCCTGTACTGTCCCTGTCCGACATTCTGGTCTGCAATGTAGACATGGATACTTCGAAATATGGAACACAACATCTTGGCTAAAACCTGAATATGAATTTTACAGGATATGCAAAATAGACAAGAATGCATAAAGAAAACATTTCTGTCATCATTATGGGCTAGTGACACAGCTGTTATGACGGAACTCAGGTGTGTATTTCATAATCGACGGAACTGAGCGCATACTTGTCTCAGCTGTTGTGAACCAGATGATGATTCACCAGACATGGCTTCCACAGGTGTCTACCACCGAAAAAAAGAAGATAAAGAATAATGAAGACGGGTATTGATGTAAGAGAGACAGACACAAGACTGCAACAGGTGGGAGGTGTGGGAGTGAGATTTAGTGTTTAGTGTAGGACACCGCAGAAACACACCAGTTGCACGTCACTTCAGTACACCTCCACACACAGCCGACAACATGAGGGTCTGTGGTATCTGGAAAATGAAGGGCGACTCCATTGACCGTAAGAATATGGAGTCTTACTTCATTACCCATTTTGGCACCATGGTACCCACAGGTCTCAACCTAAAACACTGACCCTCCCCCTCCTTTTCCTTAACCCCCTCACCCCTCCGTCTCTGATATGCATCCCACGCGCCACATCCACTGCAGCTAAGTCTTTTTCTTTTTCGTTTTTTCGTCGTTTTTGTGTCGTCCTGAGGAAGGGGTAGTGCCCCGAAACATGTAGATTGTCTTCGTCTTTGTCCCTTTCTAGCTTGGTACAGTTCCCTTGGTTTACATTTAATTTAGGAAGATCTTGCCCGTAAACCTAGGAAAATCGTGTCAGACACGTCTCATCTTGCCAAGGGACTGTTCCATCTGCTCACTTCCGGGAGACGCTATCGCCAGCTGCGCTCTTCCACCAAGCGCGTAACCTCCACCTTTACCCTCAGCCTGTCGCCGCTTTGAACGACTCTGGCCGCTATTGACTTTCCAGGCCCTGCCCTCATTCCGCCTGAAAACTGTGTTATGAGTTGCTCTTAGCTGTTCGTGCGTCGCGGGTCAAAGCTCGCATGCAAGGCCGTTCCGTGGTTCTTGTAAATACGTGTTTGTGTATTCGCGGGTGTATGACAGAGCAATTGGTATCAAAAGTGTGTGTGTGCGCGCGCGCGCGCGTGTGTGTATGTGTGTGTGTGTGTGTGTGTGGATGTAATCCGATCTATACTTCATGTCTATTGTTTTTGTATTGAATGTATGTATCCACCAACACCAGGACAATTTCCTGGTGCATTTTGTCACTGGGCTCAAGAAATTGTATTGTATTGTAAACATGTGACTCCAGAGTGAGAGAAGACAGATCACACACATTCATAAAAGCCATTGAATTTTAGTCGTTTACTAGCTGCAAGTTTAAAAGTTGTAAGTGTAAAAAATCTGCAGTCACGCAAGCACACAAAAGCGTCGATCTATGAAAAGAGTCACTGTGTTTGTTTTGTGAAATGTCTGTAGCACACATTATCGCTGTAGAGCAGCAGGCGTCAGTATAGTATAGGCTACATCACCACAGCACATTTAACCATTATAGAGTACATCATATCATGCATTATTACAGTACCTTTTAAACACCAATACAGCCCATAATACATCACATTGTACATTGTAAACATCAATATAGTCTTGAAATACAAAACATAGCATGCTGCTACTGACATTACTAAACTACAATAAAGATCAGTATAATACAACAAATGTTTACCTATTGAAACTTCTTGTTTATCTTTGTTGACGGAACTGTTTGAATTAATGGTGGGTAGTAATGCTGATGTCCGACAACCCCCAGGTAAATTGTTTCACCTCACTTCCCGAACATAAGGTTTTCGTTCAAACGTAATTCAGCATGAAGATCTTTACCTTAAGGCACAGCAAATCGCCTGTAAGGGTAACCCGGTGTAAAATACGACATGGCGCTGGATAAACAGGATATCTGTAGTCAGGGACCATCACGTGATTTAACTTCCCCCTTGCCTTTTCTTTCATGACCTTGAAATGTAAGTATGATTTTCGTTCCGTTTCGCTGTGTAAGGTTATGGTTTCACAAGCAGGGGTCGCGGTACAATACATTCGTCCATAACTTCAATGCCGGCGCCTGTTTGGTTGTCTCAGTACTTTATTAGTCAACACGGCGTTCCATAGCGTGACGATTATCATCAATTTTAAAATCTCTGTCTAACACTTCTCCACCTTCACGCGACTCTTGGGGTATTTGTATCAGTATCCATCTCCTACATTCTTCCGATGGTCCCACTTTCTCTCTCTCTCTCTCTCTTCCCCCGATCCACTGGTCCTACCAGGGTTTAAATAGCTTACTTAAATGTCAAATTCCCAAAAATTTTAAATTCCCCAAACCCGCACGTGTGGTTGTGATTTACGTCTGTCTACAGTGAATGTTTTGGACTATACAGTGTCAGCATGTGGGTGAACGAATGGTGGGCATCGAAACTGAGATAGACCAGACTAGACCAGACCAGACCAGATTCTTTTGTTGCACGCATGGTACGAAGACAAAGCTACTTGCGTCTTTCTTACATGCCAAACGGGATTGGTATAATTTTTCAGGCGGGCTGTTAGATTACATTTACTGTTCACACCACGGCTTGCGGCTATGCTGGTTCTAGACGGATCCGTGTACAGAAAGGGGTGAACAACATAGGGACCAACACACGCTACCCGCTCTTCTTGCAGTACTGTGTCGCCTCGTGTCACTAAATGCGTCAGCTGCACGTCTCTACTGAGTGACTCTTGTACATGCCCAGCCCTTAGGTTAAGGACACCAATAGGTTTAGTGACGTGCAGACCGTTAGGTTAGGAACACCAATAATTTTGGTGACGTGCAGACCATTAGGTTAGGAAAACCAATATTTTTGGTGACGTGCAGAACGCCAACAGTTTTAGTGAGGTGGAAGCGATTAGGTGAGGGACACCAAAGGTTTTGGTTACGTGCAGACTTTAGGTTAGGAACACCAATAGTTTTAGTTACGTGCAGAAGAATCCTACCTAAAGTAGGTCCCGGGGGGCCGGGGCATTTTTAGCCTTTTTTCAAAAATTCATAAAAAAATCCCCCAAAACAATAAAAACATTATTTAAAATTGCTAACTAACTACAATAAATAAAGAAAACTCATTTCTTACCGTGTTTCTTGGACCTTGTTCCATTATTTTGTAAATCCTTTGATGGAAACATAACTGAAGTTGAAGAAATCAAAAAGTCCTCGCCATTCTGTCTCAGTGTCTGTTCGGTACTCTTCAGTACACGTGCTCGCTCGTTTTTCTCTTCGTAATCACTTTCTTGGGTCTTTCAGGCACAAATACTCTTGTCTTCATCCACTTTATCACAGTAAATTTGCGAAACAATGTCATTTTCCTCCTTAGCGTGTAATTTGAAGCGCAAATCTAGCATTTCTCAAGTGACAGACCACATGTGGACCCCACCCCCCCCCCTTTCAAATTATTGCCGGAAACGGATCTGATTGACAGTTTAAAACACAGAAAAGGGAAACAACTCGTGAAGAAATGATTCAGCTTTCGATTGTAAGAGTTCTTTCCCTTACAAGATTAGCAGATAAAATTTTAAAAATCATAATTCGAACGGACTTAATCCCGCCCGTAAGGCGGAAACGTAGTGCCAATGGAGCGGGCTGTCGGTTTATCACACGGTGTCAAAGAGTTAGGAACATCAATAGTTTTGGTTACGCGCAGACTTTAGGTTAGGAACGTCAGTAGTTTGGGTTACGTGCAGACTTTAGGATAGGAACGCCAGTAGTTTAGTGACATGCAGACCTTTAAGTTAGGATTGGTCTCTTTCCTGTAACAATAAGAAATGACGCTTTGTACAGGTTGCGGTTTGGCCTATAAGTATCTGCTGCAAGGATTAGCAATCTATATACGCATGCGCAGCACACTTTGTCAGCCGGGCATGCGTCCTCCAAAGGCGCAAGAAAATCTGAGCTGTTTCCCAAGTGAGTTGCAGGCGGTCCAGTCGAACATGTGCAGAACTACCATGTTGTGGCGCATGCTCATCTCGGCAGCTAACCACAACAACTGATGAGTATAGGTAAAGCCATGACCTCCACACAGCGTCGCATCTTATAGTTACAATGAAGAGACCAATCCGTGGTGATCGGTAGCTCAGTGGTAAAGACGTGGCAGGTTCAATACCCACTCCAGTTTACGAATTATTTGCAGGAAAAGGGGGTTAGGGTAGGGTTAGGGTTTGTTGTTAGGTAGAACTTTTTCATGTATAAGTTCAAGCATAAGTTAATTGGGATGAAAGGTGGTTTGCTCATGCGCTCCTGGAACAGTGGGAAACGATTTCGCGGTCTGTACACTGGGTAACACCAAAGACGTAAGTAACACACAGTGAAATGACAGACATAAGACACCCGGACACTGGGTAACACCAAAGACGTAACACAGCGATATGACAGACATATGACACCCGGACACCGGGTAACACCAAAGACGTAACACAGCGATATGACAGACATTTGACAGCCGGACACTGGGTAACACAAAAGACACAGTGATATGACAGACATTTGACAGCCGGACACCGGGTAACAACAAAGACTTGAGTAACACGCAGTGATATGACAGACATATGACACCTGTGCCTAGCATGTTGTAACATGCGTTCCTTTCCATGCCTGAATAAAAAGGTGACAACAGCATAGGTAATGATATCCTGCCTTAGCACGCCGAAAATAATATGTTTCCCATGTCAGAACAAGGTAGGAGTGGTAACGTATTCTCTCCGGAACAAGAGGGACTATTTAGAACTGAACTGAAACCAGACATCTATGAGAAGTCGGACTGCGATAAGTCGGTGGACGCCAAAGTGAAAACAGAAACATTATCGCTCAGTCTTAAGTGACAGTAGCGATGAACATCCAGTTGAAGGGACTCCGACATAGTCGGTAATTGATGTACTGCTGGTGATTGATCAAGTGACTTTTGTTTGCAAAGAGTACGTGTGACGAAGGATTGTCACAAGCAATTCAATAACTCTGTTTTGTTTGTGGAAAATGAATGTCATGCACATATGGTACTGGCCTGGTGCTGTTCCATATGCTGACTGGATAGATGTATATAATATTAACTTTGACATGGGTAGATGATACGGCTTGAGTGTTATTATTTCCGATACAATTCCATGAATATTTGCCCGTGCTAAGCTCCCGTGCCACACTTGGTGGGGGAAGGAGGAACATAGGGGTTGTTTTAGTAAATAAGAGAGAATAGTGTAACGAGTCGTGAACATCGGGTTAGTTCGGTTTGGTGTTACTTTTTGGTTGTAAACGGGGTTTGTGTGAGACATTAGATTAGTTTGTTGATGTGGGAAAATATTTCGATGTTGGGTTGGAGGGAAGCTAACAACGTAACGTGACGTTGGGTGAGATTATACGAGTTGTAGTTGTACTTATGTCGAGTGTTTGATGACCCGGGGAGTTTGAAAAATTACACCTGGCTGGGGCCTCGTTGATTTTCACTGCCAGTCTTGTGTTGTGTTTTGCACGAGTGTTGGTAGAAAAGACACGCCCCTACAAGCCCTCCTTTTATCGATAAGTTGAATGCGGTGAGGGGGATGGGGAAGTAACAATCACGTGATCATTCTTTTCTCGAATGTAAGGAAGAGATTTAGTTACGTGGTTTATTATTGTGTTAACTGCGAGGCGGATGATGTAGGGTGGTATTACATGTCATTGCAGACCTAGCTCGAACAGACAGAAATTGTGGGGCGCCTAAAGATTAAGGAGTTGTAAAAGATATTAAATACTCGCTGTTTATATTAACAATGCATTCTTCTTTTTTGTGTTCACTGTATTACATTGTTTTATGTGTGTTCTTTATGGGAGACTGTAGGTGGTGGGGGCTCGGCCGTATGATTTAGAAGTCATAGTAATTAGTTTTAGTAATACAGTGATAGTTCCACATGCGCATATGTCACCCTCTTGATGATGGTCGTATGAGCGAGCAGAATAGACGACACGTCAAGAGCAAAATAAATTCTCCCAGTGGTGACATACACTGTACAATAAAACAACCCTTTTAAGATTACCACGCAAAATCGCATGCACGTTCCGAGCATGCAGTATCCGCATTTTCCGGGAGCAAATCAGACTCCAGATAGGAGAAGGAAGTTGAATAACAGAATGAGTGAAAGCCGACTTCAGTTACAGTTAGGCTGACACTATATGTAATAGGAAACCTACACTTGATCCCTGTTCTTCTTCAAGTAACGCATTATCGCCCACCCTGATCTATTTATAGATGCCATGAATTGCCACCAACCGGGACGGTGTGCATGTGACACCTGGCCGTCTCCCCTGCTAGAAGCCCTTCGATAGTAGACTTTTGTGACGTGGTCAGTACCCGGTGCCTCTGATATGTCCACTCGACTGTCCGGCCCCCTTCTCCTGCCACCTTCTGGGGCACCATTTCTTGCAATTTTACAACAGCCAAAAGTACAAAACGCCTGAGATGCTTTGTACACTGCAACGCACAGCAACAGAGTATGGAGCGTTGTACATATATAAGTTATAGCGATGGCGTTCTCAGTATTTATTATTTATTTTTTAATCCTATCACTTTAGGCGTCCAATGTTTCACTGTCTTTACTTCTGGGATTAAAAGCGTTATGACTAGGAGCACAGCAACTTCTTACATTATACACTGAATAACGTCGTTGAAGCGAAGAATTTTCCAGTAGTGTCGACGTGAAACTGGAGAAGGAAGTTGGACGCTACAAAAATTGAAAAGCCAACTTCAGTTACAGCTAGCTTGACGGTATACTTAAGAAGAAAGCTTCACCCGAGCCCGCTCCACTTCAGGTAACAGATCACCCAGCTGTATCTGTACAGAGCAAAGCTCCACTCGCATGAACTGAAAGAGGTATACGCAGAGAAAGATCCAGTCAGTTAAAAAATGCTGATAACGAGCTCCAACGAGTCGCTGAAGCTTCTCCTGGTGCTGCTTTCAGCAGGTATTGGTACAGTTTATTCACAGAGTATTACTCAAATAATTTGTCAGCTAAATGTTACCTTAACACCACTGGTCATAAGCGAATAAGACCTATGCGCTTGATCTTATTTGCCATACAAAGGTGTACATTTTGAAGTCCAGGGGTGTAGACGTGCAGTTTTAAGGAGCAGTATATAGCAGAGGTTGACTGCGCATCGCCCTCCTATTTTAACGGGGATTTGCGAAATGTTATTTCCTCAAAATTTTGTTGTAAAATTGAAAGGATCTTTTTTTTAAATTAAAGCTGTTTTTTAGAAACCAAAAGTCTGAAAATGAAGGGAATTTACGGAAATTGTTTCGGTTGGGATGTGTCAAGGATAGTGCACACCGAATGAACTCTACACTTTATTCAGCTGCATATCACCCTACAACAACTTATTTATCCCAGCCTTAGGGAGGAGAGAAGCTTGCAACCGGACTATAATCACAGATACGCTTTGCAGGTGTGTAAACGTGTGTAACGTTACTGGCCCAAAATAGTGTCGCAGCACCACAAAAGCGATGTAACGTTGAGGCAAAAGTTGAAGAGTCACACCACCACACACTCGTCCATCACGTTTTGTCTCAATATTTTAATAGGCAGCGTGGCTTCTGAGGGCATGACGGCTAACAGTCTATCTCCCTCTCTTCTGTCTCTCTCGGTGTCAATCCCCTACCTCCATCTGATGGTCTCCCCTTCCACTGTTGTTGTTGTTATTGTTGTTGTTGTTGCTGGGGGAGTGCTTCCACCTTGCGGTGTTTTCGCACTGAAGGGGAGCGGAGATAATTGTGGGGAAAGGGGTTTGGTGTCTTGCACTGGTGGTGGCTATGTGTGGTCCTGCTGGCTGGCCTCTCTCCTGGTTATCTGATGATGGCTTAAGTAGCTGGAGTGGTGGAGTGTTTGCTGGTCAGACCTACAGCCGCTGCATCCGTCTATACTTTTTATCTGTACCGTAAGGTGCTCTGTGTTATATTAGTTTACTTTGATGTAGTCTGTTTTTATTTTTAGTGTTTTACTGGTAACCTCTGTCCTATAGCATATCTGCTGTTGAGCTGGGGTTAATTCCCCTTTTTATTTTGCATTGTTTAGATATATATAACATCTGGTTGGGCATTAACTACCTGCATTGTCAGTTCCATTATGTGTTGTCTTATATTTTTAGAGGGCTAAAAGAAGAACATTTTAAGTTTACTACTAGATTAAGATTTTGCATGGCATGTTTTAGTTCAACTCTTTCTTTGTTTAGGTTCTAGCAGGACATGTGGTGTGCTAAGTCTGTCTCCACAACTACAGGTTACTGGGTCTTTACGGTTAAAGTGGTATTTCCGTTTAGTCTCATCCTGGCTATCCTACTTTGGTTGGATCTGTTGGAATTGAACAATACTAGTTCGTTACCTGGTAGTTCTTCTAATTCTCTCCTGGTGCCTTTGGCTTCCTTTTTATACTTTTCTTCCCACTGTATTGTAGTTGCTGGTTTAAGGGCTATTTTTCTCTCCTCTGCTGAAACGGGTACGTTTATTTGGATGACGTTGGTGGTTGGGTTGTCTTTTATTGTCATTTTAGCTAGCCGATCTGCCTCCTCGTTTCCTTTTATTCCTACGTGCGATAGCACCCAGATAAAGTTGATTTGGATTCCTATGTTATGGAGTCCTAGGAGGCATTTGTGTTTTATTTTCTTTGCAAGCAGTGTATTCCTTAGTGTTTCTTCACATTGCATTGTCTTGTGCGCGTGTGAGAGAGCAGGAGCCCACACGCGTGCTTATCTGCAAAGTGCACTTTATGGTGTTTGTAATGACTCTGTTTGATTTGCTGTGTGTATATGGGTGTGCGTGCAATTCATCCAATTATACAGTCAATAAAACTACTGTCCTTTTATTTCCTCTCACACGATTTTGACAATGACACTTTCTTTTGCCTTTAGTTGTTTCGCGGACATCGTTACATGCGTCGACAGTGCCTGTGTCTCCACACAGACATGTAGACCCTATGGTGTTGCCCATATCGACTCAACACGGGATACACGTCTGACACTGCTACGTTAACAGTAGACACATTGCATTTTCTGACCTTTTTGCCTTGTCGTTTATTGTTAGGTTTTATTATTATTTGAACCCCATATGCAGTTTGTAGTACGCGATTTTAATAGCTTTCCGCTGCGTTCTTCTTTTTTGGTTGTTGTTCAGATAGAAATTATTTCAGTATATATATATATATAAGTTAATATTTGCCAGTATTTCCGTGTAAATCAATTACTCGTGTGCATCTCTTGTAAATGAGACGATATTTCTACTTGATACATATTTCTTTCCTGTTATTCTAGTCATTTAAAGGTGTTTATTTTACTCCGTAAAGTGTATCTTTCTTGTCTTCAGAAAAGAACTATGTTAACGTATTAAGTCTGTCTTTATGTATTTTAATCGCCTTTATTCCACAACTACATTTTCGAAGAGACTGTCATTTAAGCAGTTGCCAGTCTGTCTTGCTGATGTATATTTGTCTTTGTCATACTCCAGTCTATGTTTCAGTACGTGTGTGCGCCTTCTGTCTGTCGTTTTTTTTTTTTTTGCTGTTTTATTTCTGTTTAATCCTTTCAATTTTTCCTTCCCGCTATTCTTTTCACAGGTCAGCCAAAATGCAAGTCAATGCGTTTTTCCTGCTGTTAATTCCAGTTTAGACAACAAAGGATGAATATTTGTTGACAAACAACATTGAGTTTTGCTGGAGCAAACTTACCATGCAGCAAATGCGTTGATAACATCCTCTGATTAATCACGTTTAAACGTTTTTCGTTTATTATTTTGCAGTAATTCACATGAATTTTGACGTTTATTTTCAATGCGCTATGGTTTTATATCGACCCAATGACCTGTCTCCATTTGCAATTTTTGTTACGGACAAGGCCTCTGTTAAGTAACAAAGAAACTGGCGCCTCAAGCCTTACCATTGCACACAAGATGATGGCTATATTGACGATGGTTCGTGTTTAGTATGTGACGTCACGACTTCAGTGTACAAACCAACATTCTAAACCCGACACTACCCAGCCGTACACTTTGCTTACCCTCCTCCCCATCGCCTCCTCTACCCCAAAACCGAAAAACAAAACCAAATTATGTAAAAACGACAATAGAGGAATCGAACCAACTTGTTTTCGGTTGCTAAAACCACGGCTGTTACCAGATGGCCTTCCAATCATTGTAGCGATAAGAAACTTTCGTGCAGTATATGAGACGTTATACATAATATCCTTAATGGCAGAATTGCTACTTACGTTCCTGGAATCAAGGATTTAATGGTGATTGCAGTTTTAACTGTTATGTTCACTTTTCACGCGCCATTCTATCATCCACTGTCCGGTGACACGGTGACATGGGTTAGATAGTCTGATCATGAAGACATTAGTATACACCGTAAAGTAATATCTCTGCCCTACTTTGGTTGATCTCCATTCGTGGTAACTACGGGGAAAATTAAGAAATGGTAAATCTAAATGTAAATGATACTGGAAATTAATGTGTCTTTAACTACCTTTCCGGACCTTATATGAAGGTTACAGTTAACAGTATAGAACATTCGAACAGATTTTGGAAAAAATTGATGACAACAACATAGGTAATGACATTCTACTTCGGCAACAACAACCATACATTAAATTTGTCTGACAAAGTTTGTTCCCATTGAGCGATATAAACAACTGTGTAGCAGAGCTGACTGCTTCTAAATACAATCCTATTATTAAACCTTTATGAAAACTTTACCATCAAATAATGATTGATAAGGGGACCCGCTGGAAAGCTCAATGTCTATGTAAAAAAAAAACCAAACCTGTCAGTATAGCAACAATAGAGCTTGATATTCTGTGATAATCTGTGCGGGAAATTGGGAGATATGTGTCTCCTTTTGGCTAGTACAAATTAAAGAAAATCTATAGATATATATATAGATGAGGACACCAACCCGTAACTGTAACAAGTCATAAGCACATAATTGTAACAGGTCTGTGAAGGGGATTCAGGTTTAGGTGGAGGGTGGTTGAAGGGAGACAATCACAAGTTGTGACGTACATCGGGACATCCAGTCTAGTCTGTTCAAATCATTATTAGACTCCAGACAGACGACGACTTTTCTCTCCAGACCGTTAACATGATTACCATGCGCCACCCACACCACTTCACTACGGGCCGTGGCCAGATCCTCAATGTCGTCATCCTTCATCACCCGCACTGGGATATCCGCTTCTCTCATCCCCTTCACCACACCCCACTCGTCACTGACGGCATCATACCTACACAACACCAACACGTCTCTCCATTGTAGGCAGGGTGGTGTTGTGAGGCTGTTGATGGTGGTGGAGTTCACTGTTAACATTCAAAAGGATTTTTCTGTTCAGTCACTTGCCATCGACCCAACGTTCACAGACAAAATGACGTCATTTACGAAAATATGTACAGAGACAAACACATGCAGATAAAGAAAGACGTCATACTGAAACAACGTAAAATGTGCGGACACACACACTAACACACACTTAATCTTCTGCCTTTACACGTCACTCTACACAATACACACACGCACCGGGATTACGGAGACTGTGTAGGAAGCTGGCCACCTCCTGACCGCATGTCACACAGTCACGTGGACAGCGACCTGAGTGACCCTGACCTCGGTGAAACAGGTGTCTGACTGGCGGGCCGTCTGTGTGGTCGGCCACACCACGCTCACTGTACCCCTTCACATCACTGTCCTCAGTGATTGCCTCGTCCTGCTGGACTTCCCTGAACACGGCCGGCGGAGAGCGGAGGGGTCTGGTTAAATATTCGACCTGCCAGCCGTCTGGTGAGTGTTGATGATAACAACTTGCTGCCCAAAAATGGAGACTAGGAACTTGTGTCAGCAGCTTGTCACAGAAAATCTTGAAGTAGTCTGAAAATCTGTCAAAGACATGAGTGTTACAGAGACACACGTGTCAGCAGCTTGTCACTGAAAGTCTGCATTGTTATACAGAAGATGAAGATACAAATGTTGTACTGTGCACTGTCAAGGTTGCTAAATGATGAACGTGTTTGTATCTTTCACTGTGTCGTGCAGCTGATTAATATCACACACGCAAGTGACATTAAAACGAATTCTGTTTTTTACTGAGTGTAATATCTGGTGTAACACATCTCCTTCCGTTTGTTTTTACCCGTGAACTCACCACATCGGTCGTATTAACATCTAAGGGAAGCATCATATGCAGAAAGATCTCTATCTTCTTGAACTTACCCAACAACTTCATCAGCAATGGCGTGCAGAGACCCTCCCCTCGCCGCCAGTGACAAGTCATCCAAGGCCTTCCTCTCGTCATTTTCTTTATAGAAATAATACTGCAGGAGGTGAGGCTGTCCGGGTGATGCCTCTGACGTCAGCTGTGTGCTGACAATCTGCAGCAACAGGTGGTACAACATGCTGCACGCTGCACGACTCCCTCTCCCCCATATACTCACAATGTAGACGTCGTGGCCACATCTCAACCATTCTGTTGCCATCAACAGCAGCACCACAGATTTACCTGTACCGGGCGGGCCGGCAACAAAAACTCTGGGATGCGTCGTGTTGAGCAGGTGAACTTGCTCTGGGAACAGAGTGATTTGAGCAGTATAGCACTCTCCCGTCAGCGACACGGCCTGACCCAGGGTCTTGACACACAGGCGTGGGGGAGATGTACATGGCACAGTCACTGTTGTCGCCGGACCACAGAACCTGTAACGTTCGAATTAGATCGTACACGTGTTCGGTGTTTATATGCATGAAGTAGCGCGGAAAACGACCAACAAGTACAGGAAAGTAGGCCTAAAACTCGTTTTAGTATTTGGTAATTTACAGAACGCTAGCTCTTAAAACTCTTTAAATGTAATCGAAGATTATGGATTATAGATTCTCCATGTACACTCCTTATTCAAATAGCGGATTTTGTTTCTGTCTGTTGTATTTTAATTGCATTAAGCATTCGCTTCTGTCAACACAAATCCTATCAAATCTTTTCATATTCCCTAATAATTAGCCCGTGGAGAAATGCAATTTCGCTGCCTCCCCCCGCCCGCATCATTTCTCTCTTCCCAATCACCTATCCGATTTCTATCCGATTTACAAATAAAAGAGAATAGAATAATATTCCTAAAATCGGACGAGCCAGCAAGTTTTACAGAAATATCACTACCTTTCGTACTACTTCTGTTTTGGTACTATTACTGTTTTGTTATATATAAAATACTGTATGCTTTTGCAGGAGCACTCCAGTAACGGACACTTTTGGTGGCACAAAGGTAACGAAAGTGTCCAAAAGATCCGAAGGAAACTATATTGTAACAGAAGTGTGGGTATCTATTGGTTTGAAATAAGAAGAGAGAACGGATGGACATATTCGCAGTTATGCATGTGATCTGATCCGGGTGTTGTATCCCGTTTGTGAATCGCTTCACATGCTGCGCATGTCACTGCTCTGTGGGCAGTTACTGGGACAAGAAACTGTTAAAACAGTTACTTGGCTCAGTACAAGTCACCAGTCACACCTGACCAACAATTTTATTGTCTCCCCAGTAGGCTATAGCTTGTGATGCTCTGGACGCAAAAGACGCCTGACACAGACACAGACACAGACACAGACACAGACTAAGCGCTACTCATCAATCAAGAACCTTTTATGATTTGAAGCCAGAAGATTGCATACTTCCATGTCTCTTTTGCCCGTAACAGCACTTTCTTCTTTGTGTAGATCTTATCTGCATATAGATGTTTGGTAGTGTTAAGTGCGAAAGTGTCAATTCCGATTAACGGCAACTGCCCGACAAGTGTAATCACTTAATTATACTTATGCTACGGCTGCTGTTCATAGAACTGACCTGGCTACCAGCGCCTTGTAAATGTCACAGGTCATGTGACTGTCAGGCCCAGACACAGACACACGTCGCTGCCACCAGTCCCCGAGTTCCCTCAGCACGTCACTACTGACGTCCCATGGCGTCTGGGGGTCAGACAACTGATCAGAACACAGACACAGACCGGTGATGTCCGCGGGATCTGTTGTTCCCAAACACCGACAGAGATCCTGTTTGAAAACATTACCTCACATTACATAATAACATATTCTTGATCCACTGGAAACACTCGGCAAAATATTTCAACTGACAGATTTTCTAACTTTCAGCACAGCACAGGAATTCACATTTGGTCAAATACAATATAAACAACCTTTTGAGATTTCTATGCAACAATCTTAGATACGTTGTGACACCAGACGACAGTTCAGTATGGACATAGGAATTACCAAAACGGCTATCGAGATACAAGATCAGCTACGGGTGCTTGTTTGTATGTCTAGAGATTGCGCTGGTATTGCCTCCAAGACAAAAGTCTGGTGGTAAAGCATCGTATACTATAAAATCCAGAAAGCGAAAAGAAAAGAAAAATACTTTGAAATCTTTTACTCGATTTTGTCTCCAATACAACGAAAAGACAAATCTCCACTTCAGTCATTCGCAGTTATTGTTCCAAGCAGTCGTCAAAGTACTGGAGCTAATTTTTTGTCAGAGTACTGGGGCTGAAAGTTAAGATGTCAGTCGGTACGTCGTCCTTCCGTTTGGCAAGAAGTCTTATGACTCCTCACCGGTGAGGGAACATAGCCCGTTAGCACCAATGATCTGTGTGAGTTAACGCTCAACTTCGTTACACTCAAAAATGTACTCTAGTGACAATCGCCATAACAAATTAACAACCATAAGTTTTACAGCGATTTCATCAGACATCCAGATACAGCACCTCTCTGGATGCATCACAGTGCACACATATTTCTTCCTGTGCCTTGCAAACACTGGACTCCATTCGTGGCAAGATCTCTCACTCTGTTTAGGGAGGTGCCCGGACGCGAAATTTTTCCCACTCGGGTTGCAGGAGCGCATGCGCAGAACGCCTCTCATTCCGAATAACTTATTCTTGCAAACTTATGCTTGAACTTATACATGAAAACAGACGTCCTACCTAATATCAAACCCAAACCTTACCTCTAACCTCTTTCCTCCTGGGTTTTTTTTAGAATCGTAAGATAAGATGGGTATTGAGCCTATGACTTTGAACTGAAAAGTATAACAATATGCGTAGTAAGCAGTATATTAGATGTAAGGTATTTAGTGGATAGACGAAGGGCACATAAGTACAGCACATTCTATATCTTACAGGGCTGGGAATTTACCTGCAACGCACTCAAACAGACTGCCTAGTGTGGACATGCATGACAGATCAGACACACCACTTTGAGCTACTCGCACTCAGTCACACAAGTACATTGACAGCATAACCCAAACTACAGCAGTCAGGAGGGCCCAGCTGGCCATGGGAACCTAACCGTTAGTCCTTAGTTTAGAGGGTATAAAGAGGCTGGCACGACCAGGGCGGAGGCTTTTTGGGTTCTTCTTTTGGTTTCTTTTGGCTTCTTTCCGCTTTTGGCTTTGGGCTGGTTGGTTTTTGGACGATGGACTGGCCGGTGTACCGGGACCAGGGATGGATGTAGAGGATGTGAAATAAAAGAATTGAACTGCGACGAAGTGCTGGTGTTCTTTCGGCCACGGACGTACGGGTGACTGAGACGAACATGTCAACTCATGTTTGCTGGTATCATGACAATGGTACATTTGCTTTCTGATGCCGTGACGCCCGTACAACGCTACATTAGTGGTGTCGTGACCATTCGGGAACGCCATAATGCTACAAAACCCACTTCGAATTTCCTGGGTCTTTGTGACAAGAATTGTGCTGATTGCTCTAAACTTCTACACAATATTTTTACCTATCTTGACTTATCTTGGCTAGAAACAGCTCCTCGTGCTGAAATACTCCAATCTCCAATATAGAAGCAGAAAATGTTTTGAGGTGATTGCCCAAACCTTTTTTTCTGGACGTAATAATTCCAAATGTTATTCTTTGTGTATATGCATATTGATATTATTCTGTATAGCATGTACTGTACCTCCAAGATGGCTTCTACACGTCTCACTGGGGTAAGAAAAAACTTAATAAAGTCTCGGCTACGATGGGTGGCTCATATGTGTTCAAATTATATTTCCCTTTCTCTAACTCCCAAAGCAGATCGGAATACTTAGTTGAGATGTGAACACATTTAATAGCCTCTAAAACATTTGTAAGTATAAAGTGTGCGTGTGTGCGTGCGTGCGTGCGTGCGTCCATGCGTGCGTAGTTTTAAAGGAAATTTAATTTTAGATGAGAGAAAGTGCTTATTTCATTATAACCAGATTGTACTATTCTACACATTCTGAAGATTTCGTTTTGAAACGTGCCTTCTTTCTCCCTCCGACAGCATTTAAAACATAACCGTACAGCCTTGCTTTAGGACGCTAACGTGTCATTTACTCTAAGGTATTTTCTGATCGAGATTTTAGTCTGATTTTCAACTAGTTAGGAAACGCACAAAATTATACACTATATATAGTATTTATTCCATATTCTATTATGTTATTATCGATGCAAACTTAAGACTGATTTTGCAGTGGCACGTAGGATATATCCAAACTATACACTATGCACTATATTC
>SMGT01010282.1:109944-131495 GCA_004794575.1 Lanistes nyassanus
CCCGTGACAGCTCTCATGAGATTTACCGCCTTTTTGGCCGAGTTTATTATTTTATTTATATATGGTGACCAGTTGGAGGTTTCTGTAAAAATAACCCCCAAGAATTTTATTTGAGGGCTATACGTTATGGCTGTTTGGTTTACTTTAAGTTGGGGATAGTTTACTTTCTGATTGGGTCGTTTAAAGATTATTGCTTGGGTTTTGGTGGCTGATAATTTGAAGCAATCGGCAATCGGCACTCGGCTGGTTATATAGCCAAGAGTGCGGTCTTACCAGAAAAGCCTAGCAGTTCCGGATGGTGGTCTATAGCCTGCGGAGGGTGGTTCGCCCCACCTCGCACTCAGCCGGCTACCTTCCCCCCTACACCGCGTTCTCCAGCTGTTTTGGCGAGCAAATCGGGTCGCCCGTAACAGTTTGTTCTACCCCCTGATTGGTTAGGGCAACTAGACGCCTGAAACTCGCAACAGTCGCGAGTCTGTGAAGACACTAACATATCACTTTCATCTTTTGGATGATTGTTCTGGGATAAAGATAGGCCAGCAAACAATTAGGACAATTATGCAAAAACAAAAAGAGATCGTTGTAGCTTTCATACGCCCAAATTGAATGATAATTTTTTTAAAATTTCTAATAGATAAATCGGTAAATGAACGTCCACTGTGGAGACTGACGGTACACTTGTAAGAAGGACGACTTTCATTTGTTGCTCAATGAATTTCTTTTCCTATCTTTATCTTTGTTAAAAAAAAATCTGTGCTTCGTCAATTGGAAAATGGGGGTTGGGTGGATGGATGGGACTGGGGTAGGTTCTTTCTAGATTTCTTCCTTTATCAGAAGATAGGCCTAGGAACACACTAGAACCTCGCTACAGTCACAGCTGAGCTGGGTGCCTATGGATAGGAATAGATAATAATTCGTTACTCTTCTTTCTTATACGCCTTCCGCGGTGTAGCATACCTAACTTTATCTAAACCACGTGCCAATAAATCGTGTTGTCGAAGTTAGTGAAAAGGTTATTGTGAAATAATTTTCGGGGGGAGGGGCTGAAACGGGGAAGCCTACGTTATAGTGTCGATTCAGGTAAATGGAGAAAAGTAGAGCTTGATTATGTGTACTGGAAGTTGTGAGATGTGTGTCCTCGTCATTCTCGCAAAATGAAAACAAATCAGTATCGTTTCTACATTTAGTTCAGTGTACTAACCGCTCAGTGATTATAATATGTCATGCACACATAACTTTAGCTGTCTTTAGAAAGGTTTTCCGTAGTTGTCTGTCATGGGTCTAATGCGAAATGATTCGACTGATATAGAACATGTGTCACTACCTTTCCTTACAGCAACAACAGTAAAACAGCCACGCACACTCTTACACATTGTCACAAGCAAACAGAAAAAATAGCGTTACAATTGTCGACCGTCTTTACTGCAAAAACATTTCGCAAGAATGAAAATGTTAATGATCATTGACAAAACAATAGACTCAAAATAATTGATCATTGAATCGGTTTTCTATTTGCCACATTCACCAACTATACATCATGTTTGTGACGTCATGACTCTATAAGGTAAAGTCCTGGTGGACTAAAAGAAGGTAAAAAAACATTGAAGGTAGGAGTACCTGTAAGACAGGCAGACTCAAGACTACGTTTCATCAGGTTCGTGCAAATAGTGTTTTCTCTTCGAGATCGCTCCTCACGTACCTGATCTTCATGCAAACTCCTCTATGTTTTACATGATTTTGATGAAGCCCTACTATCTTGACAGTCGTAAGAGATACTTTATAGAAATGAAACTTTGTTTTCCATGTTTGTGAAGAAACATTACTATTTTATACCCTTGTATTTGAAGCATGATTTCAATGTGTTACTTATAATTTACATGACTGAGATAAAACACTTTCGTTCACTTATCTCTGTCTAAATTGAAATGAATCACCGTTATACAAGATTGTCCAAGGGCAAATAGCAATGACGCGTGTGAGACCTTGAAAGAATATCAGATAAGTGTCATATATCGACGTTTTCCACTTTCTGCAAACGCCGACTCGGGTAGTTCTAAGTTTTAGCCTTGAAATAAGAAGAATAAGTTACATAGTGATTGTTTTGCTGGCAGTGGTCCCATACCCGCTGCACACTCATACCCTACTGATATCTTGCGCACATCTTTATTTTCATGTAAACGCAACGAGATGCATATGAGGCTTGAACCTTAATAACAAAAGAAACCAGACTGCTAATATCAACCTAATGAAATATTACTTTTTTCAGCGTAATCATGTACCATGTACGAAGAGAAAAATGCTACACTGTTTCATCAGGATGGTGTAAAGATAATTTACACATTTACTAGATTTATGTTTGACAGGGTGTTTTTATCAAGATTTTGTAGTTATTTGTACATAACGTTGAAAATAATATAATCGTTCATATAAATAGTCTGTTTTCGTAAGGATCAAGACTAACAATCACTAAAAGGAAACAGTCAAGAGTTGTGACGTACACCGAGACATAAAGTCAAGTCGAACTGCATATAAATCAACTTCAGACACCAGACAGACGATGACTTTTCTCTCCAGACCACGAACACGATCTCCATGCGCCACCCACACCACGTCCCTACGGGCCGTGGCCACGTCCTCAATGTCATCATCCGTCATCACCCGCACTGGGATACCCGCTTCTTTCAGACCCGTTACCACACCCGGCTGGTCACTGACTTTATCTCCACACAACACCAACATGTCTCTCCACTGCATGCTGGGTGGTGTTGCGCTGCAGTTGATGGTGGTGATGGCCGAAGATGTTGTAGAGTGCACTGTTACAATTCAAAGTGAATTTTTTTCAGTCACTTGTCACAGACACAAAGTCCACAAGCAAAATGACGTCATGCCGTTATGAGCAAATATGCAAACGAGGTAGACGTCTGCTATAACGTAAAATGTGCGAACACACATACACGAACACATGACAGGTTGTCACGTGTCTGGTTGCTTCATGACTTGTTTTATTTTACACTTTTGTACTAATGAACAGTTGATTGTCACGTGTTACTTGAACAAAACTCTGATGATTGATGATGGATGGACGCGACGACGACGACGACGACGACGACGACGACGACGACGACGACGACGACGACGACGACGACGACGACGACGATGACGATGACGATGATGATGATGATGATGATGATGATGATGATGCCTGGGATTAAATCTTCTGTCGCTGCACGTCACACAACGAAATACACACACATACCTGGAACACGAAGACTGTGTAGGAAGCTGGCTATTGTACGACCGCACGTGACACAGTCATCTGGCCTGTTACTGGAGTGACCCTGACCTCGGTGATACAGTCGTCTGACTGGCGGGCCGTCTGTGTGGTCGGCCACACCACGCTCACTGTACGGCTTGACATCACGTGACCCAGTGATTTCCCAGTCCTGCTGGACTTCCCTGACGACGACCGGCGGAGAGCGGAGGGGTCTGGTTAAATATTCCACGCGGCAGCTGGCGGGTGCGTCTCTGTGGTAACAACTTGCCGCCCAGAGATGGAGACCCGGAACCTGTGTCAGCAGCTTGTCACAGAAAGTCTGGAAGGTGTCTGACCGCCTGTCACTGACATGAATGTTACAGAGGACAGAGAAACGCTTGTCAACAGCTTGTCCCAGAATCTGGTGTGTTACAATGACGATGAAGATACACGTGTTACACTGTGTTCTGTCAATGACGCTCGTGTTTGTGTTCGTCTAAAGTGTGTCACCGAACGTGTGACGCTATTAATGACCTAAACATAATCTCTCCACTAATGACGGCAAAGTAACAAGTATGACGTGCTAAAAAAATCAATCTCCTTTTTTAAACTTTTTAAATGTCATCATCTTCGTCCTCTGCAGACTCTCTGTGACAAATTGCTGAGACGTGTGTCTCTGTCCTCTTTAACACATGTCTGTGTCAGACCGTAAAACTTACACATAGGCAACTTGATCAGCGATGACGTATAGCGACCCTCACCTCGCCGCCAGTGACAAGTCCTTCAGGGCCTTCTCTACGCGTTTCTCTTCGTGCTGCAGGAGGTGAGGCTGCTTGTGTTCGTCTAAAGTGTATCAACGCGTGACGCTATTAATTACATGCTACACACATGACGTCAAACATGTAACACACTTACCCATAAACTTCATCAGCGATAACATAGAGCGATCCTCTCCTCGCCGCCAGTGACAAGTCGTTCAGGGCCTTCGCCATGTTTCCTTTCCGTGGATATTCAAACTCGTACTGCAGGAGGTGGAGCTGTTCGGGTGATACCACTGACGTTAGCTGCGTCTTGACAATCTGCAGCAGCATGTGGTGCAACATGCTGCACGCTACACGACTCTGCTGCCAAATGCTCACAATGTGGACGTCGTGGCCACATCTCAACCATTCTGTTGCCTTCAGCAGCAACACCACAGTTTTACCTGTGCCGGGCGGGCCGGCTACAAAGACTGTGGGATGTGCCGTGTTGAGCAGGTCAACTTGCTCTGGGAACAGAGTTATTTGTGCAGTATAGCACTCTCCCGTCATCGACACGGCCTGACCCAGGGTCTTGACACACAGGCGTGGGGGAAATGTACATGGCACAGTCACTGTTGTCGCCGGACCACAGAATCTGCAACAATCAGTATAGATCAGTATAGACCGCACATGTGCGCAGTTTTTTTTTAAACCATGGAGTAAAGCTTAAACAGACTAATGAACAGTGCTTGTCAAAATGCATTACCCTTCGTGTTTGATAAATTTTGCAAAATGTGGGGTTTAAAACTCTTAATTTTGTCCCATGCGTGTGACCTTCATCAAACAGCAGAATTTTGTCTGTTGTATTTCAAACGCAATAATAGGCTACTAATATTTTTGTTACTGTTGTTTTTCTGTTAATTTACATTACATATTATCTACTATATTTTCTATCGTTGTTCTTTTATTTTACATAAAATAGTACCTGCTATATTTTGTTACTTTAGTAACACACAAAGTACGCATTCTTCGGGACGGAGGGAGGTAGCATAACAGTAAAATATGTATTTCACACCAGTTGCTAGCCGACAGGCCAAGGACAGCATGCAACGATAGTCAAACAAAAGAGGTGGATTTGCAGATCGGATTAGTATGATCTGAAAATGGGGGGCTTTTTAAAATATATTCGCAAATAACGTGCTATGGTACAGATTTCCACCATAAAAATTTAGCACGTATTTTGGAATTGCATAGAGCGCGTGTCTGATGAAGAGTGTAACTGACTTGTGGGTTTATGTTATTAAAAGAAGCTCACGGTGACAGACAAATCAAATCGGAGAAGACGATGTTGCAAAGACCAGAAAATATAGTCAATGTGTGCTTTAACTGATAACCAGTGTAATGAGTGCTGGAGTGGGGTAACATGTTGGGAAGGGTATCCCCTCGATAGACAAAACATCTCGCTCATTCAGGTCTAAATAATAGCCATCTCTCGCTGTATTATTGAGTTGTCATTCTCCGAGGAAAGTGGTAGTTGGCGGGGGGGAGGGGGGGGGGCTCAAGTCATATACATTAACTGATTACTAAATATAAATGGTTAGTTTTATAGCGACGTGTTTGTATAAAATGTTAAGGAGTCGATCAAAATCCTATTAAGAGCATTTTTCAGTTCTTTCTTGTAAAAATCTATCATATAAACTACTGCAGATGCATTAGAAAAACATCGCCTGATTATCGAAACATATTCGCTAGTTTTAGTTCAAAATGAAATAGGCATAAGTACAACGCCTGTGTGTAGAACTGACCTGGCTACCAGCGTCTTGTAAATGTCACAGGTCATGTGACTGTCAGGCCCAGACACAGCCACACGTCGCTGCCACCAGTTCCCGAGTTCCCTCAGCACGTCACTACGGACGTCCCATGGCGTCTGGGGGTCAGACAACTGATCAGAGCACACACACAGACCAGTGATGTCAGCGGGATCTGTTGTTCCCAGACACCGACAGAGATCCTGTTGGAAAACAGTACGTCACGTTACAGCAAACTCCTTATGTTTCCAATTCTTTGAACACATTTAGAGATATATTTAATAAATACCAAGTTCTTCTTTACTTTTACTTTTGAGATTACCATGCAGGAATCGTTTATATTTAAAGATCTGCTTGAACATAGGAATTACTACGACTAACGAAATGACAGACACAAGCTGGTCTGTTTGTGACATGCCTATGTGTATACTTTAAGACTGTATGTAACATAATGATGTTTTAACGAAGAAATGTTTCACTAACGAGCTAACACTTGCTAAAACTAATATTATTCCATACTTTTGCGAAACGTGTTAAATGACACAATCTCCATTCCAAGACAAAAGACACACCCCAACTTCACAGCCACACACAGTCCTCATTCCTCCTTGCTTCCGTTTGGCAGCATGTCTTCTGATCCGGTGAGGGAAATATCATGTTAACGTCAATTTTTTTAAGTTAGTGTTATGCGGACCATAGGAACAGTAACATGACGCCAAGAATAATCAGGGCATAGGGTCTGTGTCGTAACTGTAGCAGAAGATTTCCTTCTCCCATTCTTCACACCTCTCTGAGTGAATCATATAACACACAGACCTGTTCCTGTGCATGGTCCCACTGCATTCACTTATAGTCACTAGATTCATTCTGGGCAAGTTCTCTTACTCGACTTCTATTTACGGAGGTGTCCCAAACTTCTGACATTGATTTAAATGAACACTTCTAATACTTCCCCTGTCATTTCTTGTTACAAAACCCAAAGAATATTCACTTAACTTGAACTTTCATTACTTTGAATTAGAACACACAGTTTGTTTCCTCTACACAATTTTCGTCAAAAACATCAAAGAAAGCAGACGACTACTCTTAATTTACTATTAGTGGTTGATAGTAACGGAGCCGAACGACAGTAAACTCTTTTTCTATACTGGACAAGTTAAGATTTTTTTAAACGATGAGGACGTGGGAAGGAGGTGGTGAAAGGGTAGGCTGCTCTTCTCTGTCTCTATCGTTTTAACTTCCTTTTAACCGCAATGCTGTCACTTATATAATTATTTCTTGCCTCTCTCTTTCTTTCATTTAATGTTTTGCATATGAAATACATCTTGAATTAAAATTTAAAAATTTGTCTATTAAAATCTCTTTTCATTCACCACGCTTATGACCCAAGTCTTGTTCACAGAGAAGGGCTGAAATAAAATTATGGTTCTATGTAAGCCTCTACACTGTCAACCAAGTAAATAATACCTGTACATTTTCTTTATATTACCAAAACCTTTTTCTTCCATAAGTGATTAAAATGTATTTCTGTTGTTGGTTAACTATTACATATTAGCGACAAGCGGACATGTGAATACGTTTTATCCCATTTCAAACGGTTGTAAATGCGTACGGGGTCTGCCGGTTGTGCAACAGAAAAGGTGCTTACTTCATTTAAAAAAATTCTCAGCACACATGAAACACTTTTGTTTAGAGAGTACCTTTTTCTCCGACAGCAAGAATATTCGTGACATAAACTGAGACTCGCTTCGTGACGTTGATGTTAAAAAGTGGCGGCATGCCATTTTAGTTTCCGGATTTCAGTTTGATGTTGCAATGGTAACTAGAATATACGAGATCTATACGATATGTATTATATTCGAGTCAGCTCAATTTTCGTAACGTACTTATAGAGCTTCCCTCCCTTCGACCAAAAAATACAATTTATCACAAAGATAACGACGCATAACAATATACGATTGTCAGTTAACTACCTACATGCCGTTCAGCAGTAGCATCAGGCCACATATGCAAGACAACAGTATAGCTGTAGTGGCGGATATTCTACAATAGGGTATCATAGGGTACCAAAGGGCAAGAGGTCCACTCGGGGTCAAACGCTCTTTAAGTTACCAGCTTCCGCGAGCAGGGAAAATTTCCTTCCTGAAAGGAAATCTTGGCAGACAAAGCAATAATCAGCTGATGTTTTTGCTTGTTTTAAGTAATTTTGTACCTCCATAAAAAACAGCGACACAGTTAACATAACAAATAAAACAACATTTCTCTGTATGTTAAAGCCAACTGAGGCAACATTGGCGACCTCATTTCTTGGCAAACTTAGTAAGTCGGGAGCTTCTGAGTGGGGCAAAACGCGTACTTGACATAACGGATTATCACAATTTTGCAGAATGCAATTTGTGGCTTTGCTGGCCTCATCACCTTAGGAATCTGCACTGGCCGGAAAACACGATAAAGGAAGTGAAACGTAAAAAGAGCTGACATTCAGAAATGCAAAGGAAAGTCTAGATACAAGAAAAGAGGCGGTAAGCTGCTGAAGAAAATTCAAGCGACCATCTATACCCATTAGACCAAAAGAGGTGTGGTTGAAGTGCCAGCGTTGCCTACTCTGGGCTTACGTTATTCCGTAATAATAAAGTTACTCAGTACAAGAGCATTTTATGTAACAAATGTGCAAGAGTATATTATGATAAATTGACGTCAAATACAACTGAACCCAACTGCTGTAGAAAACGGCATTCTAGATTGCTCAGAAACGTTGAATGGCGAGATACTTTCCCCTAAAGCTGCTGTTATTAAATATGTTAAATTAAAATGACTTTAAATAAGAGTGATAGAATACTAGACACTAATATAACTTTACTGCATATCTGAACCAAAAAAGGGGCAGGTTAAATTTTGCAAACGAAAAAAAAACCCTATTCACCATATCTTGTCAGGATGTGAAATTGTGCAAAGCTTTTGGCGAAACTTGCAGAAATTGTTAACTACTAGGTACATGGTTTTAAATGAACATCGTTTACTTTTTTTAATTTTGCAAAAATGTTGTAACATCCCGTCTTTGATGTGATTTTGCTCCTTGCTAAGTCATATGTCTACCCATGTAAAATTCAAAATGATATACTTCTCTTAGAGCCATTTATTCGAGTTTTAAAATAAGGATATCAGACTGAAAAATTAATGCCATCATGGAAATGCAATAACATGGATTTTGCTTAACAGTGGCGACATATGTGCAATTAGTGACTGCCACATGCTCAGGTATTCAAATTGTATATATTTCTACAGATATACTGACAGGGTAGACCGTGTTGACAACGATTACAATTTTACTGCTGTTGTACTAATCCCAACTTTAGCAATAGCCCTTTTTTTAAAGTTATTTGGTCGTCCGATGAGCGAATGTCTTATTCCAAGTTCACCGTAACAGCGTTTTCAGAAATTTAGTATTGTTTCCATGCATGATAGCCACCATTTATGCCCACAAAATGTGTGACAATGTGATAAAATTTCTAGGTAATCCGTATTTATCCGGAATTTTTACCTGCAGGAGCTGATCGTCACCAGAGAGGGCCTGTTGCACCTGACGAGCTGTGAGGTTAGGGACCACGATCGTCTTAGTGACGCGCAGACCAGGAGTGACGTCACACACCAGATGTGACAACATGGCTTCTGCCTTGTCAAGTTGTAACACGGCGTCTTTCAGTTTGCTTCTGATGTTCTTGTCTATCTCTTGTGGTGATATATTAAGTTTACTCACGTTAGAACCCAACGCCTTCAACTCACAGACGATAAGGCCGTACTGTCTGTGAATGACCAGCACATCAAAGTTTCCCTGTCTTTGTCTATGCAAAGCAGTGGGTAAGTTCTTGGCTACAGGTAGGTGAGCAGCCGCAGCCGCGTAACAGGGTTCACCCAGGTACTGTCCGAACTGAAGCTGGCTCAGTCCAACCAAAACTTCTCTGTTCTCTTCAGACATTTTCTGCAGACAGAAGAGAAACCGCTGCATGGCTGCATCGTCTCTGACATCACTGTCTTGACCGTGTAGTGGATATATCCTCGGCTGTTTGAACAGACCTGACTGTCCATGTGTTGACTGACCAGTTTGTCCAGGAAACGAATGAACAACATGTCCAGGTGTTGACTGACCAGTTTGTCCAGGTAACGACTGATTAGCCTGTCTAGGTGTTGCCGCACCAGCCTCATCGGATGCTTTATGAAGGACCAAAACTTCCAGACCAGCAGTCGACTGTCTGGTCATCGGCACGCGGTTGAAGTAGAAAGGAGGCAGGAAGTAGGCACGAGACTCGAGATCAGGAAACGCGGCCTCAGCCCACTGTCGCCAGAATGTCTGGGCTTGTGCTGAGATGGTCTCCTATGATCATGTCATGTGGGCGCATAACATTAGATCGTGACTGGATACCACGAAGTAAAACTTGAGTACAAGAGACGTTGACCATAGGTTTAGCATTACAATTTTAGAAACAAATAAACGAGTCAGATTTAGACCAAACTTTTGAAGACAGATTAAAATTTCGGAAGCATATGAACTTTATACAGAAAATTGACATTCCTTAAAAAAAACTTTTCATAAAATGATGCATCTTAGTCTTATAAAACAGATTTTTTATTGACTTTTATTTGATGCATTGGCCAGGATATTTATAAAAACTCCAATTAACTGCTATTGAATTTAATTTTATTCAACTTGATTTGATCTGACTTGATTTGATTTTGGAAGTATATTGTACAACCTGAATGCCTGTTTCCTGATTGATGAGCCTGACTGCCGCCTCGATCTGAGGAGTAGATCCCCGGATGATGACAATCTTCGTGTTTTGTACGTCCGAGGGGTTACGGTCAAACTTTACATCTGCTCCTGTCTTCTGTTTGATCTCTTGACATTTACTCTCTGTAGATGCAGATTTACCAGATTCTTACCTGTATTCTCCTTTAAATCTTTTTTTTGTGGGGGGGGGGGAACACACACACACAAAATATCCAGTATATATATATATATGCATATACAATACAGATAACAGGAACAGAGATACCTAGAGAGCCATGCATGCATACAGGCAGGAAGACCATGCTTACCTGTTAGTAGAGAAGCCTGTGCGTCTGTGACAGAGTGAAGGTAAACATGACTATTACCTCCCCTTGGACTTCCTGCTTGTAGTGTAGGACGTGTACGGAACCTGCCCGCCTTTCCGGTCTACAGAGTAGACATGGACACATAGACATAAATAAAACATCAGATATTTAACTTAAATAAGTTAGCAAACTGCGATATTTGCAGCATAGACATAACATTTCTCAGTGTACACATCGCTACACGATACGTGGGAGCATAAATACGTCAGTAAAACCGCATACAGTACAATCTTACACGTCTCTCTCTGTCTCTCTCTCTGTCTCTCTCTCTATCTCTCTCTGTCTCTCTCTGTCTCTGTCTCTCTCTCTCTCTCTCACTCACACACACACACAGTGAAAAACACTGGTACCTGAATGTCAATTACTGATAGTATTATATTTCTACACAAAGGACGTGCAGATTATCCCAGACTCTATATTTTCGACAGCTGATTAATTACTTTCGTCGTTCGCCCTGTTTGACTCTTGAGTCTCCGGAATATTACTACCGAGCTTATTCACATTGAGTTTGCAGAGTTAGTTTATAGTGATAGCATTACTTCTACTCCTCGTCGATTCTGTTGTGGTGTGCATTTCCAATGATTCGAGTAAAACATCAGGGCGCCCGGAAATGGAAAATCTAACTAAAAGGACAATCTAACTGATATTAGTATTAGTTATTTTAATTTTCCCGTCAGTTTTATTTCTGTTCTTTGGACACCAACATTGTTATAACTGCACGAGTATTTCAATCTGCTGTTCATACCCTCGATATCACAGTTTACATACCACAATGCTTAGGGCTCACTACAAACAGAGGCACCTGTTACAACAACAGGTGCGTGTTTCATGCTCGGCAAAGGTGACAGTGTTCTTATCTCACCTGTTGTGAAGCAGACGACGGCTGATTGGACATAGATGACAGTGAACTTTGTCATCAGCAAGGAATAGTCTTTAGGAAACTGCTTTTGCTGCATAAACATTGAGGCAGTCTTCCGATAAAGGCTGCTCATCATCATTGTTTGGAGTGCGGGCTATACACATCCTCATTTTCCCCTGTACAGTACGAGGACTGAGTGGGGTTTGTTTCTCCAGACTAAACATGATGACAGAATGGATTGCCGATGATAAAGACATAGTTTACTGTTAACTTTATTTAGCAGCAAAAAACAAACCCCTTCCCGTAGTTATAAACCAATAATATCCTCTCTCTCCCCCCTCTCTCTCTCTCTCTCACACACAAACACATAGAACACACAACACCCCCTCCACAAACACACCCCACAAAACACACACACGTGTAAAAATGTCAGACTGTGTGGTGTTGTAACTATAACTATAAACAACATCGGATTTTCCCGAAATGACGCGGAAGCCCGCTCATTTTCTTTTGTAAAAATCCATTACAGTGTTAATGAAAAATAAAATGTAGAGACAACGATAACACCAGACCGTTTTAACTGCGCCTTGGCTTAGGTATTTTCAAGATTAAACCACCCTGTCTTTGAAAAAGACGAGATTTAAATGGAGGGTTCAAGTTGTGATATGCAAAGGGAGGCAACGCTGTCTTTACACCAAGCTACGCGGAGTTCGCTAAATTTCGATATGATCTAGTGTCGACTGTATCGGATACAAACTAACAACACAACAAACACACACTGTCACACACAACACTCACCTCAAGTCCTCGAAGCCTACATCGTCACGATTAGCAAGCGATGACGCAAGTTGTTGTTCGTGCTGTGGCGGACATCTTGGGCTGAGCGGCGTAAGCCCAACTTTTTTTCGCGCTGGTTTATGGGACATGTTATATATATACCTTGTAGGAAAAAAGTCAAGGTCAAAGGTAACGGTCGAGCTGTCATTTGAAATATCCAATTCTGAGCCGCGAGCACTGACCTTTAGAAGGTAACGTAACAGGGAAAATATAAGTCAAGGGGGGAAAGTCATTGGACACACGTGTTTCACCTTTTGTCCCGATGCACAGGGGTGGGGGAGGGGGAAGTTTTCCCCTTATCCTTAATGCCCCATCTTTTTCCTAGAAGATTTTTCGATCGGCAGGCAGAGTTATCTGACAGTGTCTTCACACACAGACACAGTGTGTTGACTGTGTTGGCTACATTTTGATATGATCTACTATCGTATACAAACTAATAACACAACACTAACCATATTTACTATAAATGGTTTCTAGGCAACAACACTAACCTTAAATCCTTAAACCTTTCATCGTCACTGACTGGCAATTAGCAATGACACTAAATGTTCCACGCTCTGTGGCGGACATTGTGCTACAGTCATTACTTGGTCTTTTCATGCAGACCTTTGCGTATGAGCAGAAGAGTTAAAAACACTTAAACTAGCTACTACTGGGCACATTGTGTTTTGTGTTAAACTTTTCCTTTTTGTATCTTTTTTTCGTTTTTTTTAAAGGGTATTCTCCGGTTTTCAAGTCGAAAGCAACGTTTCCTTGTACAAACAATAAATTTAAACATATATTTAATTGTAGCTTATTTCCGTGTCTTCGTTCATTTAAAAATAGGGGAAACAATTCTACATCTACGCGAAATTCCACGTCGCAAGTGATAGTCCCCCTTAAATTGTACACCAAAAAAATTCCACGTTCACTTTTTTTTTGGGGGGGGGGGTGGCAATGTTCAGTGTTTGGTAAATTTCAGTACTTTCGAAGTGGAAGGGCGACTGGATAGAGCGCTGGTCTCCAAACCGGAAGGCGCGGCTGTAGAGTGATGCCTGTGCGCCTCAGCAAACAAAAACTCGAGAAAACTGAAGCAATCAAAATACAGTCTTAAATAAAATATGCTTGATCTTCTTTACCTCAAATTTCAACATCATTGTCAGAAATTGTTTTTGAAAAAAAGTCTAAAATGGAAGTTCTCTTTTGCAAAGGAGCCGTGAACATCTGGCGGACTCTTGGCAATTTCCTCTGTCTTCACCCACTAATAAACGTCAGCAAAACGCTTTCAAAATGGATGAAGAAACGCGAATCGGTTGTTGTTGTTGTAGTTGTTTTTGTTATTGACGCCGGAGTGGCGATGGGCCTGGTTAGATAAAAAGGATACAGACAACAAAGCTCTCCGTGAGTGGTGTGTACAACTTGATGATTATTATGGTCCTGCTTATTCAGTTGTGTTGTTACTGATGCCTTTCCAACGTCCAAAGTCTAAAACTGCATTTTGGACTGCAAAGAACACGTGACTGCCGCTTGGAGGAAATTCTTAATTAAAAATTAAAAACAAGGGAACTGAGCCAAGCTAGAACAAGACAAATACAAAGAAGATCTACATGATTTTGGGGCCCAACCCCTTCTTCGGGACGACATAAAAACAAAAACGAAAACGAAAAAGAAAAAGAAAAGACTTTCTGCGTTGATGTGTGACCTGCACGCTGGGTCGCAGGAAAATGAACAAGGGAAAGTGAGCAAGAGAGGCTAAAAATTGGCAGCTAATCCCAAGCTGGGTAGGAAGGGGGAGAGAAGGGTGGAGAGTGGGCAGGAGAGAGAGAGAGAAGCGAGGGTGAGAGGTCAGTGTGTGTGAGAGAGAAAGTAAAGGGGAGAGTGTAAGAGGGGGGAAAGGGAGAGGGAGGGTGGTGTCATGGGAATTTGGCAAGAGCCACGATAGCGTAGTCTTGTTAATTCTAGATAGTGACTAGTGAGGCAGAGGCCACTCTGTTTGCGTAACTGTGCTCGGCGTGCGTGTGTGTGGGGGGGGGGTCAGTCGCCGGGCACCCTGCGGCTCTCTTACACCTCGGTGGTCAGCGGTCCGCGGGTAGCGATGGCTCTCGGAACTGATTCAGGGCTGGGCGCCGGCACCGCCAGACATCAGAGAGGGGAAAACCCGCTACCCAGACGGGCGGGGGTGGCTAATGTAGTAATGTCCAGGGACGGCCGAACGGTCAGACCACCTGCCGATAACGCGTCTGGCGCTGGGTGGTCCTCTAGGCCGATATAAGGTAAGGGTTTTCCAGCCCCTACGTCTTTCTCTACGGCTAGTGCAGCGTCGTGGCAGCTTGTCTCTTCGTGTACCAAGTCTCCGGCTGTAAGTTCCGACTAGTCGAGGAGTGGACCCTGTTCTGTGTGGGCAGTAGAGGAGCGACGGGAGAGTAGATTCTGTGTAGCGAAAAGTCCTGTGTGCGTCTTCGGCCGAGGAATCTCTCTCCACATCTCAGCGGACAGCGCAAGTGATCCAGTTAAGTACCTGATAGCTGGTTGGTCTGTAGACCCGTTAGAAGTAGTATATCGTAACCTGCAGCTGCCTCGTGCTGGTAGCACAGATCTTATATATACAGATACTTCACTCGGGCGATTTTAGTCTGCCCAGTTGCGTACGATAACTCTTCACCGGGAAGAGTTATCCAGCATGGCTGGGTGCTATGGAGCAAAACACGAGCTCTAGTACAGTGTCGGCTTCCAGATTTAAAAGAATACATTCTTCGGCATTTTGTTCAGGAGCTATTTGTACAAACAGGAGAAGCAAACCAGAATGCAAAGGAAAGACGTTTCACGTGTTTCCCGAAGACGAAGATTAAAAGGTGAGTTTAATTAGTCTATGGTTACCCTGATATTGATTTTAGGTGGATCGTGATCGCTGCACAGACGTTGATTATATCGTAGAGTACTCCTAACTTCATTTGCCAATTAATTAACTTTTTTCATGCCAGTCGGTTCATTGCGTGAGTGACCCGACGCGCGGTCAGTGCCCCGCAGCTAGGTGACGGACGATTGTGCGTGTGGCTGTGTGCGCCGGACAACCGGCGGCCCTGATTTTAAAGGCAGTGAGCGAGGGCAGTGCGCGTGCCACGAAGGTTTGCATCCCTCCCCCTCCTTTAGATCAGAGGTTAGGTTTCCGCAGCACTCTCTCCATCCCTTAGCCCACCACAGGTGGGTGTAGAGAAGCAGAAGTGGGAGTCAGAGGAAGAGGAGGGAGGGGGAGAGTCAGTGTTTGAGGTTAAGTCCTGTGGGTGCCATGGTGCCAAAATGGGTAATGAAGTAGGACTCCATATTCTTATGGTCAATGGAGTTGCCATTTATTTGCCAGATAGCATAAACCCTCACGTTGTCGGCTGTTCTGGGTTGCTTTTGCGTAAAAAACACTATGTCTGCAGCATGGTCGAAAATTAGCAGTTTTTTTTTAAAATCCACATTGTAGGACATTGCATCACACGCATCCTAATTTTACTTTTTGAATCTTTTCCAGCTGAAACTCAGTTCTGTTTCTTAGTTTTTTTCTCAGTAGCACCCATGAATGTAGTCATTTACAATGGATTCCGCTCAACTTCTCGAAATTCCTCTCATATCATAATTATTCCGCTTGCTAAGGCTGGGGGATTGGCATGTCTGTGTTATACATAATGTCGATCTACATAATCTATACATAATGTACAGTCATGATGGATAAAGACTACAGAAACACAGAAATCAACTAATTGTTGCACCATTTATTTGGTATTAAGAAATATACAGAACCACAGTGTTTCACAAATATGTTACTATATAAAAAATATTGAGATACTGCAGTGGAACAAGAATACAAAGCAGAAGTCAAAAACCATTTGCATACATTTTCTAGTCGCAATACAACTAGATTTTCATTCAAGAATAATAATTGTAATTCTTATTTTTCAGACAAATAAGAAAAATTACCATTTTATTTAAATTGATTATGTGCATAATCCGTTGTAAGGAGAAGCAAGAATAAAAAAAATAGTTTAGAGGAATGAAAGCAGAATCAAAATCATCGAAAATAAATGTATCCAGTAAACACTAAACGCTATATACATTATACGTTCATGTAAATACTGAACTTTGTGTATATTTTACCAGCTGAGAAAGCCCCCACCCACCCACCCCCCTCCTCCCCGCCCCAGTAAAATGGACATTCGCCGCTCCCCATCACTACAGACTTTCAAATGAAACTTAAAAACGTATCTTTTCCGCAAGTACCTTGACTGACGTCCCGACTGCCTGTCTGCATTAACTTTCATTAACTTTCTCTGTCCATCCTCTCTTATGATACTTTTCTACCCACCTGTGAATGACGGACGATTTGCATCCTAACCTGTTGGTCAGTGTTGCGTTCATCTCTCCCTCTGTGTGTGTGTGTGTATTCGTTGTTTTCACTAGAGTGTGTGCCTCGTCCGCGCGAAATGTGCATGAAATGTGTGTAACGTTTTGTGGGGTGTGCTGAAATTCTAGGGAAGAAATACGAAATGCATACGCCTAGTGCAGACCCTCACCTTTTCAATCAAAAGGTACACGACCAGATTACTTAACACATTTATTGAACTATAAACATTAGAAATGAAAGCTGAGGAAAGAAAGGTGCAGATGAACAAATACGTAACAGTGCGTGTGTGTATATGTGCGTGATAGCAACAGTTTGTGACACGAAACAATTGTCTGAACAAGGTATAATGTAACTAGCATACAATTAAATTCACATGAAATAGCGTGATAACGCAAAGAGACAACTTGCGGGGAAATGAATTAATCCAAAACCGGAACAGAACAGTTAATCCATAAATCGTTCTCATCAGGTAATGGCCCGCAGAAGTAGTCCGAACAAGATGGGATGGTTGACACGTAAGATGCAGTTCGTAGAAGTGTAAATGTTCTGACTGACGAGCGTAGATCCGAGAAAAGTCTGTAGCAGGGTCAAAGGTGATCTGTGAGTCCAGTCGTACCGTGCCAGAAGAACTCAGGAGATGAAGCTTGTCCAAAGGTGTCAGGAACACTGGTTACGAATCATGTATCCTACTGATAGTCCGTTAGACCTTGAGACGTCCTTGCTTAACTGTCACAAGGTAACACAATTGATACCCCATAGATTTTAGATCTATGAAGAAAGTTCACTTCCACAAGTGACGGGGTCCGTTTGACTGTCCACTTTCAGTCTTCTATTAGACTGTTTACATGAGAGACAGGTTCACGGCGATGAATACTGGTAACACGTCCGTTAAATCTTACACCACTGAAGATTTAACATTACCTTACGTTTCTTCATAAGACAGAGAAATGTTGACACATACTTGCTGCAGAAGCATAAAGTACTTCTCCCGGCTTAGTAATGAGTCACTACCATATCTTACTATGTAGCTACACGGATGCAGCCTTCTTAGTAGAACGTATAGCGGACGGCTAACCGTCGATGATGGATTCGCGACGAGACAGCTATTATTTCATTTCTCGACACTTTCTTTCCACAACGCTATTTTTCTGACTGAGTTAGGTCTATACGCGAAGAGTAACTCCTTCCAGTGACCGCTGAACAATGATCCTACATTAACAGCGCGTCTTGAACTGTTGGAAAACCGTTAACAAGTCTCGCAGACTAGTAACACGTCTGACTCTTCCGTATCTCCAGACCAGAACTGCCAAAATCCGTTTAACTTCTCCCAATGTTTCCTTCGTTTCCATGCACCCTCGAATTAGTATTTTCCCATTGGTTCCCCGAAACCTGAGTCATACGCGATTTTGTTAAAGAACAAATGACGTCTTTACTTCTATCACTGCTACGTAAAACTTATGCGTCACTAACGTGTCAACAATTCTATGAATGAAAAGATGCAATACTATGTAAAGATACAATGAAACAACACATAGTTGAACCATAGCGCTGTAGAAAAACCTTCCGTAACGTGACAATGTGTTCTCGCGCATTAAAAATCCACGTTATTATTATTATTATTATTACAACATACAGTTTAGTTACTCGTAACTGCAACTTCAATAATAACTACTCTTCAAAATCGCACAAAATCACAAAATCAGAACATTGCCAGCATATCTTCTAAACTTTTCAACAATATCTTGCATAATCCATAATTGGGGAAGTGAAAAAGTAACAAAAGTTTAAAAGTAAAAAAAAAAACAAATGATCAATGTAGATATAAACTGATTTCTAAAAAATATGGACATAATATTCTGATGTGAATACTGCATTATTTGTGTCCTGGAAATATGTAAACAGAAATGTATGAAACAACAGGGTAAACTATTATTGCTGTAAAGGCAAATAGTCAAGAGAGGTTTTCTTGTGAAGCAACGCGTATAGATCTATATAATCAACGTGCAGTGCATTTTCAAGGGTAGTAAAAATCCAGCTCATTTAATTTTCAAATGGCCTTCGTTCCTTCAATAAAAAATGTGTTTACAAAATGTTCTTGCCATACATAAGTGCAACGTATGTCAATTCTTTGAAAAGGGCTTTTTAAAAGTTTTATAAGAACTATAAGAATTTTTTCATTCGCATCCATTCAGTTTTGTTTCTGTTACTAGGTTACCATAAACTTAAGAAAGAACCACATTTTATATGCATATTGGAAAATAGATCTTCACTGTTCGCTCGCCTTTCATCATCCACGAAAGAGACCAAAAAAATTCCCTTATTCGCTCTGTCTTATATCGGCCATTAATTAAGACACTCTTGAACAATTATACGATTAAGAAGTTTTTTTTTTCGCTTTCATTGTCTTTGTCTCCTCGTGTCATTGTGCCATTGGATTAACTCTTCGTGATACGAGTTATTGTCCTTGCATTCTCAGAGTGACCTTGCGTTAGTTTCCAGTCTTGGTGTAAATTATAAAGTAAAGTATTGTCATGGAAACGACCCCCCTCTAGCGTTCCCATGACAAGCAGATAGAAACTCTTAACTACAAAATGGCGACATCTCCATTCACTTTCTCCCGTTGTTGCCATAATGTAGCAAGTCTAGTAGAACAGCATTGTTAAACACAGATTAGTTCATTCATTCAGAAGTTGTAGTAAATTCCCATGCGTTTTACATGCCACGCACGATCTTTTATTAAAGAGCTTTCTTTTAATCAGTACGTTCTATACTTTCTGTACATAAATATCTAGGACAATTTGACCCCAATGCACTTAATTCCCGCGCTCTTTCTAAGATCAACGTGTAGATTTCGCACCGAATTAGCTCAAGATATCGCATCCTAATTTATTATTGTGATGGAGCGAGTCAGCTTCTCAAACTTTCCTCTCTCTCTCTCTGCGTAAACATAGACAGGCCTTTTGCTGACGCTCTCTACATACTTTATTGAGTGCCGCCGCTGTTGCTGCCCAACACTGTCCGTCGGCCCACGGCTCACTGCCCTTCCCCGGTCCGACCCCCCCCCCCCCTTTTTCGGGGTGGGGGCGAGCCACAATGAAGCCATTTCCAGCAACAGCCCGAGCTAGCGGGTGAAAGTGTCGCGCGTAGCACATTTTGTGTTTGTTACGCGCACTAAAGTATGGGTAAAAAAGCAGAGAATATATCTACAAGAAATACGTGATGAATAAAGTGCGCTTCGCTCTTCCTGTTAGTGTAAAAGACAGTTTAGTAGACTGAGGAGGAAATAAAGATAATTACACTCAAATGCGGTTTTGCTAGCTATGGTGAATAGATAAAGATAGGAAATATGCCTACAAACTAACCTAATCTATTAAGATGTTGGTTCAGTTTACTATCTAAAGAAAGAGCATATCGAGTAGAATACGAAGATGTTAGTTGTTAATGTGTGTAGTTATTCTAAAAGAGTATAGAAGCGTTTGAAGAGAGTGAGCCTAGCACAGCACGTTTAAAAGAAACCGCCGCGCGTCACAGTCACGTGTCGCTGGCGGTACCCAGCCTGTACTCCGATACCGTCACAGTCACGTGCCGCTGGCGGTACCCAGCCTGTACTCCGATACCGTCACAGTCACAACTGTTAAACATGAATTATTATATACAAGCTAATGCACAACAGAACAATCCACTATGAAACAAACGTATGGTCCATGATGTTGAAACATATTTACAAGAGTACTGTTTATAGGTCACTTTCTGCACGAAGCTACAGTTGACTTTGGCAGTCTGTGCATGTTGGAAAGCGTCCCCGCGGTGGCTCTTGGTGTTCTGCGCACACACCGCGCCTGGGTCTGCTCGTCATCTGTGTCACTGGAAAAGTCGTCGCCTAACGGTAGTACATGCGTCCTGTTTACAGTTTTCAACTTGTCTTCTGAACGTACCACGCACACATTGTCGAAAGGGGTGGCTTCGACCACATACACCTCTCTGTCCCATTTGTCATGCAGTTTGTGCCCCTGTGTGCGATTTCTAACTAACACTCGGTCACCTGGCTGCAGATCGCGTAGCATCGTTTGGTCGCGATCGTGGTGGTCCGCTCTCCGCCTTGCCATCTCCGTCAGGGTGCTGAAGGCGTGGTCGTGGGCCTGTCGCAGCTTCTGCTGGTGCGCTCGTACCCAGTCGTTGGGACTGAATGTCGGCTGTGGGTCGGGCGCACTTGGGAGGAAGGTGTCGACGGGCAAGCGGGGGTCCTGCCCAAACATCAGTTTGTACGGTGTGTACCCTGTGGCCGCATGGTAGGGGGTGGTGTGTGACTTCGTCACCCCGTACATCTTGCCCAGTTCCTGCACCAAGTTCGACCCGAAGTTTCGGCCCTGATCTGAGTGGCTTCTCTTAGGCACTCCGAACTTCGAAAACCACTCTTTGATCAGTACTCTGGCCACTGTTTCCGCCCTCTGGTCTCTTGTAGGGAACGCTTGGGTGAACTTGGTAAATACGTCAGTAATCACCAGCACATTCTCAAGTCCATTGGAAGCAGGTTCGA
>SMGT01010283.1:0-20394 GCA_004794575.1 Lanistes nyassanus
TCTATAATTATATAATTTATTCTATAGTTAAAGAATGAATTATATAATATACAATTGTAATTCAATAATTGAATATAGAGTATGTGTAAAGACAGTTTATCTTAACTATGACGTATGAGCAGAAAATACAATTCCTTCTTTATATACAGTTCAAGGTTGAAGCTATAGAATGAATTCTATGTATACCATATTCTTTAGTTATAGAATTCATTCTATTGATACATAATACAATTCTTTATGTTTATACCGTGAACATAATACACATTCTCCTCTTGGCGCCCCATATACACTAGGGCTACTCTCACACCTATATAACCAAGGGGAGGTGATCTAGCGCTCTTTCTGTATGTACCTTCCTTCTTCTACCGGAGAGTTCTTGTGAGCATAGGTAGTAAGATGTGGGTACAGATCGTACACATTGTGATTGTCTGAATCGATCTTTACGTCGTAAAGGTAAAGTATACAGAAATTAGGATATTTTACGGACAGAGAATGTTATTTTATGATAGTAATGAGGTCAAACTGTTGTTGGAGTCGAATGGGGCTGAGATTGTCGATTGTGAGAGAATCGAGAATGAGAACAAGATGAAGATCGTGCAAGATTGCTTCTACTAGTTCTTGTCCGCATGCTCTGCTTGCTGTGTATTTATTTAAATATATCTGTACAGAGACGTAGATATATTTGTAGTCAGCATATGCTCATGCAGAGTTCCTCGTACAGTGCAGCACAAAGCCAGCCCCCTCCCCTCAACCCCGACCCCCCTCCCCGCACACTTCAAGCCCAAAGTAAGCACTCATACCATATGCTAATCTGCCCCCAAAAATGTGATCACATTGACACATTTCCCATCCCTCCACTCACTGCAAGTGAAAGAAATCTGCGAACTTGATGCAGAATTGTTGATTATATAATCGGTAATGATAAACGTGAGATTTCAGAAGTGAACTATCTGAAACTAGAATTGCAATCGACCTGAGTGTTGCGGTTTTTGTGAAGTTAGCAACAGACTCTGTTTTGCATCGAGCAGCCACTCTGCAAACAGCATCACATTTGCCTGCCACTGATGGGATTGAAACCCACAGCCCACAATTTTCAGTATAGGCATCAAGCACTAACTGTTGCAATAGCCAATCATCTTGACATTAAGCATGCATTATTACATGCATAAACATTGGGATTGAACTATGAATTTACATGCAACATGTTTACATTTTGTTAGGTACAATGCATAGACATAGATACAATAACATGAACATGAGTTTTAGGATAAGGAAGAATTGCTTGTGTTACTGTTAGTTGATCATTGTCTTAATCAGACCAAATAGGAGTAAGGCCTTTGGGGCTTCAGGATGTATTCGTTAACCAATTTCTGATATAATCAGGACTGTTAGATGTACTGTATTGTACACTTGTTTTAGTGAATTGGTGGCACGGTGTGATATGGGTGCATGTGGCTATGCTGGGAGGTGGAATTCATGCATTTTCCCTGCTGTTTTGGCTGACAATTGCTAACCAGCCACCAAGGATAAATTATAGCACTGTGGCTTTTTGCTACTAGTTTCTCTGAAAAAAAATCAGGAAAAGCCGTCACATCCCACCTGCACCCATGGTGCTAAAAACTGATTTATACTTTTGAGACCATTCTTGTGTTTTTCTTGTATGTACTTAGAGACGCATGGAGATTATAAATGGCCTACATAAAGCCTCACAGTACTCCACATAAGGCACTTGCATGTGGCATCTGCCAAGGATATTGTGAAGAAACCCGCACATTCTGTGACTCCTGTGTCAGACGGTTTCACAGCTATTGCCAAAACATAAGCAAAGAACAGCAGCAAGGACTAGAGGAGCTGCCATCTGATGTGGAATATGTGTGCAAGCAGTGCAGGAGTGATGAACAAGGACTCTTTGACTTTGAAAAGGCTTTGCAGAGATTACAAAAGGTTTGCACCAGACCACATTTCAGGGTGTTCCTGCTTTTGTAGTCCTTTCGTTTACGTGCATGAGCAAACGTAATGCTAATTCAGCAAATTCATCTTCTGTTTTTTGTGTACCAGTTACAGAAAAATTCAGCTTTATTCAGTTAAGCAAAGTAGATATTTTGTGTATATAGAACTGTTGTTTAGCAAATTTTATGAAGATTGTTTTCATTTATTGTGGTTAAGTGTAATATTTCCTGGACCAGACCTGGTTTAATACAGTAGCTTACATATCCATGGCTTAGTTCCATTGTAATATAAACTGTTGAAAGGTTCAGTAATACATATTTTAGGAGGAAGGAGTTGGTAGCCACTGTACAGCTGAAATAGAATTAAATAGTGCACTTCTTGTGTTACATTGGTTTGAAAATCACTCGTCCCCACAAGTCAGAGATGAATCAGGAATTTGTGAAAGAAGGTGCATTGTCTCTTGCTATCAAATGAGTGAGTTTCTAAGTTCTCTTAAAATAAGACATAAGATAATTTTAAAATTACTTTTTTCCATGGCAGGCTGCTGTCCAGGGCACACGGAAACTACAGTTATGTGTGCAAAGAGAACTTTTATTTCTGGAGCCATTTGAAAGCCTCCAAGGATTTGGGAGCCTAGCAGTGGACACATATGCAAAGGCTCTTCTTGTCGCGTTCATGCCCAACGACCAGGGCATCCCTACTTGCAATGTAGCCGATGGTGATGCACTCTTTAGGGCGGTGTCTATGGCTGTCAGCGCCAGCGATCTGATGATGACAGAGCTGCGAGTGCGGACTTGCATTGAAATGGTGGCTTACAAGAGTTTCCATCGCTGGCAGAAGAACCATGCCAGTCTGGCAGCCTGCACTCCGGATTATGATGACAGCTGCCTGGACTGTGCGTTTCGTGAGAAAGGTGCTTCAGCATGGACTGTGTCGGCCTTGGCCAGTGTTATCAATCGACCAGTCATGTCCGTTTATCCAAGAGTAAATGGCTCTGGAGACCAAGCTGCAGAAACCTTGAACACAGTTTTTGTTCCTCGAGATTGTACAAACTGCGAGCGACCCATCCGCATTATGTGGACGCGAAGCCAAGCTGGCATTGATCAAGGAAGTTGGATGCCTGATCATTTTGTGCCGCTGTTTGACCAAGAACCTCCAGAATATTCCATGCTTGAATGTAAGAATCAGAAAGAAATAACATCAGAGCTGTCGAAGAATCCAACTGTAGACGTTTTTGAATCTCCACCAGGTCTGACAGAAGGTGCCTTTGAAATTGAAGAGTCCATGATTGCAGCAGAAGGAGGACAGCCCCTGGAGCATGACAAGTTTATGACAGTGTTTGAATGCTATGACAAAATAAAAAGTGCAACACACGTGTTTGACAGCGTTCCCAAAGGGAGGAAGGAGAACGTGTACTTCTTGATCGACAATAGTTACAACATGAAGAATCCCCAAAAGAGAAACTTTTTCTTTGATGATTGTGGTGTGTGGGATGCTCAGCGTGGCACTTGTGTCAAAACATTTTACATCCTTCAGAAGAATGGGAATCTTCGGACTTGCAAAAAGCACAAAGGCATCTTTTGCCATTTGCAAGTGAACAAGCTGGGTAAGAAGTGGATGCCTCTAGAGAAGCAGCCAAGTGCCGATGAAATAGTGGAATGTTTCCGCTACTATACTTTGCTCAAAAGAGGCTTGAGTTATAAGCGTCGATTCACCTGGTTTAAGTTTCCGCATCAAGTGGAGGCAGGAAAGGTAGCTGTTGTAGAATACCTGGGAAAGTATCCAGGCCCACCTGTCCTGCACGGCAATGCAAAGAAGCGGAAGCAGAGCTATGTGCGCACAGATCCTCGGATCATGGATAAAATTGCGGAACAGGTGAGAACAGGGGATGTCGCCCCAGGCAAGCTGTTTGAGGACATCTGCAGAACAATGGGAGCTGAAAACACACTGAGAAGTCCTAGACAGATCAGCAACCTGAAGTACAGACTGAAAAGGAAGCTTGAAGTTGAAAAGGAAGAAGAGACAGAGCAACCATGCAAAACTTCAGAACTGTTGCAGACCAGCAAGACACAACCAGAGAGGTCTTCTCATGGGTCACGTGCAGTCAAGGGAGTCGATGAGCTTACAAGAACGTTAAAGGGTGCAGAATCAAATGAGAAAATGTACACTCTTTCTCAAAGCACAGGCTCATCTCGGATGGCCAGAGTGGTGTATCTGGTAGAAGATTCGGGCATGATTGTGAAGCAAGATCATCCAGTTTTAGAGGGCAATCAGAGTTCAGCTTCAAGTTCAGTGCAGCAGGCAGTCATGTTAGGGAATGGAGAGAGCGACTTCTCCCTGGTCGCTCCTGTACAAGATCAGGAAGTCTTCCAAACAGATCCTAATGTTGAAACTTTTGTCATCACTAGGACACTAGGTCACTTATAGATTTTTTTTTTTGGTGAGAAGACGAAAGTCACTCCACAGTATTGATGAGATTTTCTACACCTATGTCCTCGTTTTCTTTACTAATAAATTTGATAAACTCTTGATGCAATATCTGCCAGATGTTTTCTACTCTATCAGTTACTAATAGAAATATAGTCTAGCCCTTTCTTTAACTGTTCTAGCAGCTGTAAACTGTATTTTGTTAATATGTATTTTCGTCTTGGTTAATGAGTAATTTTTTTTTTTTTTTTGCTGTTGGTGTTGAAACAGATAAAGCCTTACATTATTACAATCAGAAGAGAGCCAGAGTGCTAAATCAGGCAATGACCAGCTGTGTACTCGAAAACCCCAAAACATACAAATAAAATATACACACAAACCTTTGAAAGAGGATTTTTAGTCTTGTTATCGACCAATCAGGGTTAAGACAAAAACTCTACCGTAATCTTTTGCCTGACGGTGACCATTTACGGCTACAATAGTTGTAGCTGTAAATGTCACCATCAGGCAGTCATTATTGCATATACATGTCACAGATATGTGTGGGAGCTCATGTGTTCCTAAAAGTAGCACCAAAAGAGTACATGGCCATATCATCATCCCGATGTGAAACAGACACTCATGCAAGCCACTATTTTAGGCAATTGCACTGGCTGTAACATTTTGATTTTCTAACACAATACACCTTGCAGGTGACAGAATGGATTATCTAAAAAAAAACAAAAACTTTCTAACGATTACATAGATCCTCTAACTTGAGCTAAATTTGTGTGTAAACATTAATCAGATATATTCAGGGACATCTCTAACTCTGCATGTCAGTTTATAAGCAGAAGCAACAGATCCATCTAAGCACACTGCTACACACTTATAACACTGTGGGTTGTCACTGTATGTCCTCTGCTCTGGTCATGTGACTGAAATCTTTACAGTGAATAACAACTGCAGTTTCTGATGTTCTTTGTGTCAGCACAAAACCACAAGAATGTTCAACATCTTGTGATGATACTGGGAAAATATAAAACGTCACATAAAAGAGAAAAAATCTTGGGATTTTACAGCAACACTTTATGTTCCAGAAGTGCACTCTTTCATGCACTGTTGAACACCTAACACCTACTTTCAGTATACATTTCTCATGAAACAAGACAGCCACAAGGTGGCTTAAATCGCAACAATATAATGCCAAACATCGTAATGCACCCTGTAATGTCTTTCATCTAACACTTCACTATCAACACATCTCTCCAACATTATTTACAAACCATTAACAAAACCACATTTGAGGTGGAATGATTAAAAATGTGCACACAACATGGGATATACAAAATTCCTAACAACCAAAACCAATCTTTATCCCTGATCCCCCTCCCCTTCCCCAGCAACTCCCAAGGTATGTTTTTACTTTACAAACACAAAACAAGCCAAAAGAAATCCAAACAAGGAAACCGGGAAGCTAATGTCAACATGTGACCTGTTTTTGATGTGAGATCAAAACAAGATTCCTAAAAACAACACATAAAAAGGTTGAACCGTCGCATACAGTTCACAGTCATGGAAGAAAGGTAAGTATGTAGAAAAGTTTTACAACATACCAGCACCAAAAGGCCATGCTGTGCAAACAAGGCTGCAGGTATGCAACTCCAACTGAGTCTTGCTCTGGGTTTACATATTTACGGTACGCTGGGTTTTGCCCGTCCATTTGGTCAGTCTCTACTTGCACAATTATTTCCAGCAGAACAACTCGAGCATTTAGTTTTGAGTTATACAGAGTGGAAATGGGTGGCCAGAAAATACGGTTGGTTATAATCTGACATCATTTTCTAACAAATGGTAGTTGTAATTTAGTCAGCAGGAATTCATTGTTCACAAATCAAACTTTCATTGGTTTTATTTAGCTTTTTCCAAATCAGTATCACTCAGAACTGGGCTACTACATTAAAGACAATGTCCAACACATGCAGTCTCCAGACAGCATTAAAAACTATATGAAGATGAATCACAATGTGCAGCACTTTTCCTCATAATTCTTCTGCACCTTCAGGTTCTGGGACGAAGTACCGTGGCCCATTTATCTAAAGAAGGAAAAAAAATTAAGCAAAAATATGGTTACATTCTTCAACACCAAAATCATTGCCAGTGTTCTGATATTTCAAAGTGTTTTGTTAAATAGTAATTCTCCTCATTTGCTGAGCGGTGGGAGAGATCAGGGCAGAAGGCATGAACAGACGTCGCAGAATTAGCAGACATATTATGTTTACAAGTTTCACAGCTTCCAATGGCATTTTTTACCAAGCAGCATTTGTGGCATAGCAAGTAAAATATGCAGGACAACAATTCCAACATACCTTGATGTCATGCTCATGAATAAACTGTGGTATATCCAGCTGATCTGGATTTATCTTTGTGTACAGATACTGCACCCCACCGAGACTGTTAACTTTGCGCTTGATGTCTGAAGCTGTGAAGGTGGTGAAGAACCATGTGGCAAACTGTCAACAGAGCCAGCCACTTTACATGTGTGCCCCTGTGTGTGTGTGCATGTATGTGATATGCACGTGTGGAAGAATGGTTGTATGATCATGTGAACACATTCAATATAAATATATCATGTTCATACATTTGAAACTAGATGTAGGTGTAGATCTATTTATGGATTGTGCATGTATGTGGGTGTGTGCATGGAGAAGCAGAGTTAACTGTACATGCATGTGTGCAAGAATACTTGTATGAGAACATACATGCAATATAAATATGTATATCATGTTCATGAATTTGAAATGAGATGTAGGTGTACATCTAACATGGATTTAGGGATCTGCATTTCACGTGTGGTCAGAAAAACATATTCACAGAAAGATAAACCATTTCCAGAACAAAGGACAATGCATAAGTACAACCAAGTAACAGTAGTTGGAAACTGAATAGAAATATTTAGACATTTACTCACTTTAGACCATAGTGTTGGATGTACGATATAAAATGATTTCAAATTCTTTTTGTACCTGAAAATGAGCACAGCTACATGTGAGTAACATACTGAATTTTTTTCCTGGCATCTTTATGGCAAGCATATGATGGCAAGTGTAAGTAGATGTGCATAGGATCACCGATTCTGTACATGTGAGAAATATACCTCATAGTTTTCATATCTTTGTGGGTTTGGGGGGAGGGTGGAGAGGGTGTCTACAACAAAACATTTTATTTTGAAGGTAATGCCTCATAATTTTTTACAGCACACCACTCTGTATACATTTTAATGAAAAGAAGTTCGCAGGGGTAATCACGAGCACTCTCTGGTGTGTTTTACACTGAGTAACAGCCTGCAGTGTAACAAGCGATATGGCCAAATAAACTGGTGCCATGTACAGAGAAAAAGAGGCAACATTTGAACCTATACATGATAATCACCATTTTGGTGACAAGGACAATGACCATACCAATGGACAGCACAAAGATGTGTTGCCTAAAGGTATGCTTCAGACAATTTCTAAAAATATAAAGGCAGACTACTGACCGATGGTCAAGCATGCCATAAGCCAGCTTCATGTAGTTCATAGCCGGGTGGTTCTCACGAGTGGTCAATGTGTGGAAGTACACCACGACATATGGCCCATCAACAACAGAATCCATCACCTTGACCATGTACAGAAGAGCCTGCACCACAAGCACAAAAATTTCTGTTACAACTTCTTTACATGAGATGCAGCAAGGTGTTTACAGTGTCCCTAGTGGCTTATCACAGGTGTCATATGAAGTGCAGAATGTGAGATGTTGCTGCAATTATGGAAGCTTTATTGCAACCCTCAAACTCATAGAAGCTTTTCTTGAAAGATAAAGATGACAGCATCTTTTCCTTTGAAAGTTACGACAGGCAACCTGAGAAACCCTTGGCAAAATCTGTAGAAAGAAGCATCTTCAGCAAAGTGGCGCTAGTTTCTGGATGTTATTGGATGTTATAAGCTCCACATCTCCACTCTGTATTTACTGTTGTCTAGCTTCGTACCCTCTGAGGATCGGTGTCAACAGCTGTAAAGTTTTTTCCAACAACTACAATGACCGGCCATCCTTGACGGTCCACTCCGCTGCGATAAAGACACCTAAGGGAGGCAATGTCTGTCAGGTCTTCTGTACGTGCCTTGGTCAGAAGAGTCTCATACCTGCAAAAAAACGGACCAAAATGCGAAAATTGTTCCTAAAATGTCCCTGAAAGTCATATATACACACCTGAAAGGTCAGGATAATATTTATATTCTTACTTTGCTTTTGAAAAGTAAAAAGAAAAGAAACAGGTGCTTGAGGCTTGGGGTAATAAAAGTACAACAAAGAGAACTTTGTTAAGCGAGACTTGTGCAGACAGGAAGTCATGGTGATTTTTATTTGTGCCGTTCGGAAGAAGGGGCCATGCCCCGAAATGTTGACTTACTGTCTAAATCTTGTTTAGCCAAGTTCTCGGTTGTACTTTTATTACATTTGGCCAAGTTCTCTTTTTTGTATCTTTGAGAAGTAAACAAAGACTATTCGACCATATAGTCCACTGAACAGTTCCGATTTTAAAGAATGGTAGTTTGGCATGGGGTAGCAGTTTTTTCCCCATGATGGACGATGTACTTCTCTCTGCTTCACCCATCCAAGTGCCTGCTTTTCATCTTCATCTTGATCTGTTTCTGCCTTTATCTGTCTTGTCTGTATCTGTTGTTGTGTTGTCCTGATGAAGAAGTAATGCCCAAAACTCTAAGGTGTCTGTGTCATCTATTGTGTCATTTAGCTTGGCTCAGTTCTGGGTTTTTTTTGGTTAACTTAGGTTTATGTCCAGGCAGCAGCCACTTTTTCCTTTTTAATAATGAAAAAATATGATTCTGCATCACAAATAAAAATTAAAATTATCTGCGAAAGAGATGATAATATCAAGACTTGCCAGCAACAAAATGACACAAGTTAAAGAAGACATATAATGTTTATGATCTGAAAAATCTAGCGGATTTTCTATTTTCACTCTGACCAATCGAAAATCCAGCTTTCGAAATATCAACTTTTAAATAGCTTCATATTTCTCTGTCAAGTGTCTTCAGGGTTGGTCACCTGCGCCTGGTCTCAGCACGCCGGTATTCATCGGGTGAAATTCCTTGTAGGACTCTTGCTTTCACTTTGTCTGGGTTCTCTTCCATGCTGGCAAAAGGATGGTGCCCCACATCCACAGCGCAGGATGTGTTAAAACGTGAGTTTAGGTCTATGGTCTCCTCAAAGTCTTGTCTACCCTCAACTCCTGAGAAACAGAACGAAACTCAACACTAGCAAGAATCTTTGTGTTGGAACAGTCCATCACCAAACCTTAACAGAACTTCTTAACGCTTGGCCAAAAAGGAACAGGTTTTTTTTCAAATTGTTTCATAACAAAGAACAGAGCAAGGTCCTGAAACTGTATCACTAAAACGTGAGCAGTATCAGTCACGAACGTGGATGACCCCAAAAGATATGGTACAGGTTGCACATATGGTTTCCTATTTACTGCCGAAGGTAAGAACACAACACCTACGATAAGCTGCAAAGGTAGGCTTGTCTATGATGCGGATCTGCCGCTCCTGAATGATAGGTTCTCCGTCCTCGTTGCCCACATCATTTGGCAGTTTATGCAAGGACTCCTCTTCCTCCTTGATGCTGCGTGGAAAGTAGAGAGGCAGCAATCTCCTGTACACCTCCTGTAGTGTGATACATGAATCAGAAACCGTCACTACAAAAATCAGACGCATGGCCTACCCAACAGTCAAGTGAGAAATTGTCATACATAATAAGGCTAGATACATTTTCTGCCGCATTTTAATGTTCCTTTTTTGCAGAGATGGTCTTCGGTCCAGAACTCCCTTGGATCAGAAAACAATGGGGCATCAAAGCGTTTCCATAGGCTGGCATATGTAAATACTTTACAACTGAAAAAAAAATGAACTGTTTGGACTGAGAACTTTGTAAGGAAATAATGTGTCATTTTCTGATTTGATGCACCAACGGTACATGGTGCAGCCAAAAATGAACTCTGCATAACCTCAAAGTAAAAAAGAGCGGATTACCCAAGTAGATGCAAGAGACCTCTGAAAGTACTTTGCTGCAAGATTCTCTTCCTGTGGTTTACATCTGCTTGTGTTCCACATTAGTGCATCTTTATTCACATAGAGTGTTACCTAACAGATTTAAATCGTCCCTCCTGCTACATTTACTACCAAGCATCTCTGGCACAAGAAGAGGAAAGAACAATAAAAAGCATGCTATCCTACCTGACACTATCAAATAATTACAATATTCTCTTCTTCATAAAATCTGTGATGGTAACAATCCAGTCAACGTTCCTGCTTCTGGGGAAACAGAATGTTTAATCTACCTCCATCCTCAAACTCAGGTTTATGTCTAAAGCATCCAATGTGGTCAAACTAAACAAGGCACGATGTTGCAAAAGCTATACTCACCAGGCTGTCATCTGTGCACACAAACAACAAAGTGTCTAATGTATCAGGGTATTTTTCCAGAAACCTCCTCACTGTTCCTGAAAAGGAATCTAATTATGCAGCAGCAAACATTTGGTGTGTTTAGTCAATACATGTAAAAACATCTTGCAGGCGACTAAGAAAAAAGTTGATCTCTCAATACAACCATTCTATCAATTTCCATTTCCAAACATGGGAAATGCAGGTATGCACCTTTCAAAGAAGGCAAAACATGTATTCACATAGCTTAAATTTATAAACTATATGGAAAAGACTTTCTGAAGGACATGGTATCACTGTGTACATGCTCAAATTTGTGAAATTATGTCATACCTTGCAGAAAATCAAACTCAGTTGTTTGAATTACAGTTTGCACTTTAAAACCATTATCATGATTGTTTGGAAAATGTATCTCACAAAGACACATCCATCATAAAAATAAATGCATGAAAACAAAATTGCATGCACACACACACACACACACACATGCACATGTGCACACACTTTTTCACTCCACCTACTGATTGCTATATGTGCTCCCTGTTCAGGTGGGTAACCTCTGTTCATGGTGTGAACACAACACAGACCCAGGGACCTTATTCCATTCTCTCTGTTGATTAGATAGAAACAAAAGCAAAACTTACAATAACGCATTATTTCTGAAGGATTAAAAAAACTTGAAAAGCATGTATACTACTGTGGGAGAGCAGAAGATCTATGGCTGGGATGACATTTACTGATGCTGCATCTAGACTTGGAAGCAGAAGTGAAAATTCTTAAGCAAATGTTAGATTAAAAAAAGGACATATATAACTGCTCTTATCTTATTTTGCAGGCTATCTAGACTGGTGAATTTATAAGCATTCAAGCTACATCTTTGTCAACAATAAAGATCCACTGGACCTGCAAAGCTGAAGTGTGTTTCTGTAGCAGCTGAAGAGAGCATTTTCAGCTGCTGTGATATACTTTACGTTGTAGCGAGGTCCGACTGTATGAATGACATATCTTGCTGGAAGGTTATAGCCCTTGGTCAGTTTTGCCTCCCCTGTTTTGCACACTGAACCAAAAAACAGGCACTGGCATCACAAAACTCCAACCACTCAAGACATTATTTTTCTTTAAAACATAATTTCTGTATCCCACTAACACTTTTACCTTCTCAGCAAAATATAAAAGCACTCATGTCCTCAGATGAGATCTCTTTACTTGTTTGGAGAATACTACTTTTATTAAGGTTTGAGTTCTCTTGTTTATTTATTAAAAGAGTGCAAGTAAAAATTGTAATTGACCATTAAAATTCACATTAAAAAATGTTAACTATTTTTTTCTCTCTTTCTGACTGAGACGTTTGTGTGTGTGTGTGTGTGCATGTGACAAATATAGCTCAGCCTCACCTTTTATGTCCTCTCTCACTTCTCTTACCAGTCCTTGTCCTCCTTGACGAAAAATTTCATCACTGACAGGATTTCTGTCATTGAGATGCTCATTGGAAGAATGTACAATGGCATGAGCATTAATCTGTGTAATGTCACAAGAGCTGAAAAACCAAAACAAAACATTCTAGCTGAGAAAGTGCACTGGTCTACCATTAAGTAACTACTAACATACCATAAATGGTATTAACAATTATAAACACAATTATGTACGCTGCATAACATACAACAAAAGACCATGGTGAATTCAAATATTAGCTTATGGCCAGATACCACACACAGATATCATACACATCCATTATACCAAGAAGTTCAAAACTAAAAGAAGTGGATAAAACAGTGGTTCTTAATCACAATTATTCATCAGCCTCTATTCTATCTTCTTCATTAACACTTAACAGTCCCTCGACCCCCACCCCCTCGATCTATACCTCCCTATACCCATCCACCTTTCTCTCCTCACCCACGCACACAGCCACACACAACACACAAATGCGACGTCATGTTAATAATTATCTCGAAGTGCAGCTGCACGTAACATGTCCCACACCTGAGCACATACTTGAGTCTTCCCCTTCGCAGTCACTCCCGAATTATCCATGCTAAAGCGAAAACCTACCATAAGATAATTTTTGAATTTAGGTCATTCCTCCACACGAAAGGAGATCGTTCACTTTCGTTCTCATTCTGGCGTTCGCTTGCTTCTGGCAGTAACGTAAGATTCCATCTTGTCAATGAATCCACATTAATCACATCATCACGAGTTCCCAAGGGTTCCATTCTCCGACTTCGCTCTTGTCTACTATTTAGGACAATAACAGACGAACGGATGTCCCTGTACACCAGAAGTTAAGATCTGCAAGGTGTTGAAATTAACACTGTGATAAGCCTTAAACGCACTGTCACCCAGAATTCAGTAAAATAAAAGAAAGCATGAAATTTTGTATGAGAGTCAACGCTTTTGGGAAAGACGTACGTCAATCGCCATTTTGTAGTGTCATGTGACAAACATACTGTCCATGCGATGTTGCGGTTATTAAGTTTGTTTGGACTGTTCCGTGAGACAGAATAATCATATGCAGTTATAAACCACGCAAAAAGTTATGATGAAATGTATATATTATAAAACAATACCTTTGTTTGATGTTTTTCATTTACTTGCTTGCCCCGAACAATTTGTGTCGTCTGCTTCCAGAATCAGACCAATCACATTCGAACTCCTTATATTGCGCTAAGTAGAAATATGGCAGACTCCACGAGTAAAACTTGCAAATTCGACTGGCTTTATCCAGAGCTTTTGTCAAAGGAAGGGCTTATAGAAATATTGTCCCAGGTATGTTGACAAACTCTATCTGTGAAATATGTATCTACTCTCATGAGCTGTTTTTATCTGCGGGCTTGTCGGCATATTCTGAAGACGTCATTGAAAATATTTATTTGGAAGTGACTATCCGCACGAATCGAGTCGTGCGCTTGTGGCGCTCATTCTGTTATCCGCACGACTTTCGCGCGAATCGTGCGCTGGTGGTGTACATTGTTTAATCCACACGACCAGCTGTTATTGTACAATTAGGGACTGATAACGTTATGATGCTAGAATTACACGTATCTGTTTGTCAAGTTTCAAATTTTAGCAGTGGCCTGTAAAGCGACTCCCCAAATCCCAGAAATTGGTTGTACGAAGCAGCTTCTTATATAATGAACATCTCGGTGTGGGCTGAGTGATTAACTGGTGTGTTGAGAGGCCCTGAAATTGATGTTTGTGGTTCGAATCTCATGTTTGTACCACCCTATTTCTTCTCCACATTTCTGATTTCAAGTTATTTTACTAGCCTGCAAAGGCAACGACTGCCTTCAAATTTCTACTTCGTAAATAATTTTCCATTTAATCACCTCACGTGCTCCGGAGTCATCGATTGCAACTTTTAAGCTACACGAGCCGTGCGGATAGGAAAATGTACACCCAAAGCCCACGACCGGTCGTGCGGTTAGAAGAACAGATCCCGAAAGCGCACGACGTGCATATAGTCAGTAGTCGTGCGGATAAGGTCGGCGTACTTATTTTCACTGAACTACGAGTGTAATAGTACGTACTCGCAAATATTCTGCGCCACGGTGGACACTAATTTAAGGGTGATGATGTACCTTTGGCTTGCATAATAGGACCCCATCCCCCATAGTGCGAAATCACCGCGAGGTGGAAGCACTGTCCCTCAAAATCACCACCACCACCACCACCACCTTTGGCTTGCATACGTTAGTAGGGATTGAAGAAAAGTGGTTAGCAAGAGAGCCAGTGTGACTGCGACTTATGTCAAATGCAAATCGGTGCCGGACGTTTCACCCCAATGCCGGATCGCCATCAAAAGCTGTCCCATCACCCCAAGATCATGTCATGATCGTTCCAACCCTAAGAGGCTCAATAAAGTAGTGTATTTAGTGCTCAGAAATATAACTTCGTTCTAGCTATTATTCTTGCGACAGGTTGAAAAGAGGTTTTTCAAAATCACTCGCATTGCAAAAATGTGTAGTACGATATCCTATTAAAGTTCTCGCGACTTTTCGGACACACCTTTAACTTTCCGTAAGTTATTAAGTTTAAATTTTGGGTATAGTAAGCATCAAATCAATATAAAAATGCAATTTGACATTATATTTTCCCTTTAAACTTGTTGATCCCGTCTGCTCGTATCTGCATGGGCTTTCGTAGGACTGCATCTGCATTTTTGTGATGCAAAGGAAAAATTTTTTTAAAACGTGTTTTCAGAATGTCACGAGAATAATAATTATCTAGAACGAATTTGTATTTGTGAGCAGTAATCAAAGGATTTAGATGTGATATTTGATTTAAAACAATGTTTATATATCATTAATCAAAGTTGAAAGTCAACAGTGCTGGCATATCATTCAGCATGTGGCTTGTAAGGTTCATCACTTCAAGTGACTTGCTTCACTTGATCACAGTACTAAGTAGATGTCGCTTGGAAAAGGCTGATGGTTTTGTATTGTAATTCTCATGTTTTATGTTTCGATTGATAGCGCTTTGTGAAACTACCGGAAAATGTTGAAGCAACGCTTAAAGAGGAACTCCTGGAGTTGTACCATAAATATATTTTGCCACGGCCGCAGCGCCAGTATCGCCTTAATCGTCGTGGAAGCGACATGACCAGAAAGCAAATTGCTATGGCCAAAAAGAGAAAAAACATGGCAGAAGACAGCAATCAGCCACCAGAAAAGTATGTTCTTTTGATGTTCTCATTGCTACGCCAAATGTTAGTGTTAACACCTTCTGCAACTTTGCAAGCTTTTACTTAAAAAATAAGGTAAACAGAAATGGCAGATATGAGAAAAAAATCCTAACTGTTCAGCTTTTTAGGAATCCCTGAAATTGTGATGTCATTATTTTTTCAGAGAAAATCTGTGGTGCTAATAATCCAAATGCTCAAGTTTACATTTTTATTTATAAATTCACATTCTCTTTAAAAACAATAAAGACTACAAAAAATATAATAAAATAAATTCATCAAAATTTAAATGAGAGAATTCTTCCCTTTCTCTTGGAATAAGTTTAATTTTTCTTTTGCCCGTTTTGCTTGCCATGTAATATTACAATGGAATAAAACTATTTTAAAATGATATGGCATTGGCAGTGTGAAAGCATATATAATGGCTGACTTGGAGTGTACTTGAGATTCACACTGTCCATTGGACAGAGCACAAATCCATTATCTCAGTGTGAGAGTGGAAGTGATGGCTGACAAAAATTTGCCTCTCATCAATAAATTACAGGAGGATTCATGGTGAAGAGTTTAAATGCACACGAGCAAGATGTTCTCATATAAAGAATTTGAATTCTTAATAATCACATTTCTTTTTGGGAAGGTTTGGCAATATGAGATTCATGAGATGTGCTGAAGTTGGAAAAGCAGAATTTTTGGAAAAATAGAATCCAAAATGCTTGTTGATTGATTTTAAATTATATTTTGGAACAGGAGGACACAATTAAATGCTTCATCTCAGCTTCTCAGTTCCTTTGATGGTGGTTCTCCTGGTACTCGTCTGAAACCGCCTCCTTCATGTGTTAACTTCGAAAAGAAAGTCATCAAGCTGAACTCTTCGAAGTCTGCAGGCAAATCTTCTTGCTCACCCTCAGTGGCCACCACCAACAGTTCAGATGCATCACCACTCTCAAAGAAAACAAAGCTGAAAAGATCCTCAGCAGAACCAGCAGCAGGAGAAATAATGGCTAGTGCTACTCTAGCGCCAGAAGCGCCACAAATGAACAAGAGAATAAAGCAAATGAGCTCTCATCTGAGCAGGGTAGATGTGAATGACAAAAGAGCTGCTCCAAATAGCACAGATAACAACAAAGTCACAGAAAAAGGACCAACAATGGTAGGTGACAACACATTATTCTTAACTAGTGGGGTTGCAATGTTTTAACTACTTTGCGTGAATTTGTCCAGTTACATAGAAGTATCTGAGACTTTCATGAAACGGAAAAAGAGATAACATTAGTTGGCATAAAGCAGAAAGGCTTGAAAACTGCTGTTGGGGAATTTATTGGAAATGATGCATAACCGTACAATTTTTGTTTTACATAATAAAAAACCATGTTGAAGTTACAGCACTGCAGGCATATTAACTAGACTAACAAAGAGTAGACATAGCAGTTTTATTTTTTATGAGTTGAATTGTCTGCTGTTATGGAAGTTCTAATTTTCATTTTGTTTTGTTTTTTGTTCTGATTTCTCAACTTTTACAAATATAGACACCTGACGGATCAAATAAGTTGATTGGTATTGCTGTTATTTAACAGGAAGCCAGTCCTGAGGCCAACGACAAAAGAAAATTTTTGGCGAAGAAAATTTCTTGGCCCTGAAGGAAGGAGTGAAGCGCCTGGAAGAATGGTATGCACTTCTGCTTCAAAAAGATGCGTTGGTGCTTCTCAAGTCAATGAGACCCTTCTTTAATGTACGATCTGGGCTGAAGACTGACTACAGTCCAGTGTAGTTTAGGTTTTAGTTAAGATTTATTTGATCTGGGCAGCATGCTTTGGCTGCTTCACAGAATGTTTCAGATGACAAGTTTTTAGGTCCTTGTATGCATTCTGCTTTGCTCCAATGCTGTTCAGTGGACTCAGATTTTAACCTGAATCTGCATAGTACTGTGTTGAAATAAAATGCAAGTTCAGAAATAAGCTACATTTTAATTTACAATCTGGCCTAGATATAACCATGAAGTGTAATATGCTGAGCTCACTGAATGTCTTGAAGGATAATGGACTGGACTTAAAAAGGAGATAGGGAATTCTCAAAATCAAACAATGGAGCAACTGATCTAGAGTTACCCCCTTTAGATTATGGTTAAAACAAATTCTGTAAGGGCAGTCTCTCACATGGAACATCCAGGAAAAGAGGCCAACCAAGAGAGACCTGGTGCCGTGACCTTGAGGTGGATATCTAGAGGACAGGTCACACCTAGGGATGAACAGAGAAACTGGCTTTGGACCAAGACATCTGGATGACTGTCATTGTCACCTATTGTCCCAGGAGGGATGCGAGGTGATGAAATTATGTGGGTTGTTGCAAATGTGGGTATCTCAGCCCAACAAATCTCAATGCATCCCATTCCCCAGGTGATAAACTAGATCCGTCAGTGTAGTGTGTTGATGAGAGTTGTTTCTAGACAGTATTCTGTGTCCTGCAGCTGTTCATTCTTCACTTTTTGTGACGTTAAGAAGGATTGTGAGATGACAAGTTTGGAAGATCTGGAAAAGTTCTTACATTTTTCAAATGCTTTTTGATAATTGGCCAAGTGGCTTGGGGACAGGTAAAATGATTGCAAATGTTAATATGGTGATTGTGAGATAATCACATGGCAGAGGGGACAAATTCATTTTATTCAGCAAGTGCAGTTTTGCCAATATTGTGAGAAAAGGAAGGTTGCATTCTGGAATTGTAGGCTGCAGCTCTCCTTATGGTCAGACATACAGAAATCATTATGTATGTTGTTCAGAAAGGTGCATTTTTCATTTTTGGCCACTTGCTGGAAAAGTGGCCTGTCAGAACCAAAAGGTGGTTTTGCACTCCCACACCTACATCGAACATTTGCTATTATATGTTATGTAGTTTACAGCAATAAACATTGTAAAGTGACTAGTTTTACAATCATTCCCTAAGACAAAAAGAAATCACCTTTACAAAGTGACTACCGTGAGAATGTACATTTTGTACTGAAGAAACATTCACATGTGACACCTCCATTTTTAAAGATCCACTCCTACACATACACAACGTGAACTGATTGCCTGAAATGTGGTACATGTAGATTGTTTGGACTATTGTTTTGATGCTGGTACATTGTTAAACAGATCTGCAGGGTGTTGAGCAAGTTTGGTCATGCAGTGCAGACCTTGTGGGTAAGATTTGCTGCATTTACAGTTTAATGAACTGCAGAAATAACATGAAGATGCACATTAGCGATCACAGCTGTGCCTGCCATTGGTTCCAAGTGGTAACCCTTCATGGTAAACATGTTCCTGATTGTGATGTCACTTCACAGTTTCCTATGAACCTTGATATGTGCATGTGGGTGCACAAAAATCTTGACAACTGCCATGTGATAAAGCAGTTGTCACTGAAGCAGAACTGTTGACCATGGGTTAAAATCTCCCATCACACATTTTTTTCTAGATGCAGTATCAGAGGTACTGCCTGCACATGGAACTTTCTGTGGGAGAAGTCACAATTTGCATCGTCTGGTGCCAGGAGATAATGCTCTTTTTAATTAGTCTCATTCTTACCACATCTATGGACAACTTATATTACATTTACAACTGGAATTTAATAAATTGTTTTCAAGTGCATTGTTGGCAAATGTTTAACATCACTGTTAATAAAGGTTATTCTCTTGCTGGCAGCCAAAATCTATCGTCTGTAAGCAATGCAAATTCTTTACAGGATCAAATGCATGTAAATTCACAGCTTGTATTCACCAGCTCATACATAATCACGAGGTGTCTACACCTTACTATTTGCAAGTTACAGGACGTCAAGACATGACCGTAACCATGGCATTAGTCAGCAGTCCTTCATATGCTGTAAATGAAGAACTAGCTTAGAAATCTATGCTTTATACAGCCATGGGTTTTTTTATACTTTTTTCCAATAATACTGTTACACAACAGCACATTAAAGACAAGCAGTCATTTAAATGTAGCATCAACTACAAGTCCATATACATAACGCCAGTTGGCTGCATTGCCTATTTCCATATCATTAACACCATTCAGTCTATACCAGCCACTACTGTCCTTTTATGACCCTAGCTAATAAAAAAAAAACGGAACCGTTTTTCTGCAGAAATCTCCGTGATGTTTGGGATTCCTCAATGGCTTCTGCTTAAAAAAATTGAGAAAAATCTTCAATTTTTGTTTTTAAAACAATCATGCAGTGCTACTCTATTTTGTTTTTAAACGGTTTGTTGCACTTTATCGAAAAGAATGACTCTTGAGAAGAGCTTTTTTGTAGAAAGTTTCTTTGAAGTAAAAATTGAATTTCAGATTTTTTAAAAATATCTCACGAGTCACAATGCTAAATCAGCAGAACGCAAGGCAAACTGTGAGGTTTCCAGTATAGTGCTGGTAGCCATCATAAGTGAGTTCTGTAACGGGTCAGCTGGCAGCAGCGTTTCCAGTATCTGTAGCCATCACTGCTGGTTTCTGTGGGTCAGCTGAGAGCAGTTTCTAGTTTCTGTATCACAGCTGAGTTTTATGGGATGGATGACCATGGACTGAGGCAGGCAAACCAGTGATCAGTATGGAGCTACCAGGTGAGAAGCGCACAGGAATATAACCATCTACATTGGCACCAAGCACTACTGGGTCTCCATCTGAAACACAATGCAGTCAGTAAATGCAATAATCCTTTCACAGTACTCCCGCAAAGATCATGTTCCGAGTCAACCAACCACTTTGGTGCCATGAGTGAGCTTGCAGTAGTTGTAACAGTCAAGATGATGCAAACTTTAAAATGTTCTAGAAAATACAGTTTCTTATTTAACTCTTTGAACCCATTGGTCCCGGCTAAATTGCGGCAGCCTGCCGA
>SMGT01010283.1:20520-32465 GCA_004794575.1 Lanistes nyassanus
CAAGATGATGCAAACTTTAAAATGTTCTAGAAAATACAGTTTCTTATTTAATGCAATATTTACAGATAATGAGGTGGAAAAGTGGGCAAAGTGAATAGATTTTAAGGGGATTTTTTAAATTAACAAAGCTTTTTTTTTTTGCACTCTTAACTTCTTTGAAGACTGCACCTAGTAATAGCGCATTCACTGAAAAGACCTTAAATAGATTTGGAAATTGGTTTAAAATTCTTCTGTTTTCTAAACCGCCCGCAAACCACCATCTACAGTACAGATTCAGGTGCACAAGCACATGCACCAATGCATGCTGTTGCTTTGTCTAGGTGCAAAAAATAAATTCAGCAATACCCAGTACAAGTTCAACTGTCATCAGTCCAAAAGCCATTTTGATAGGCTCAAGCTGCAGCCGTCCATTGTCCAGCAGGAATCTACGGCTGACCTGTTTTCCACCAGCCATGCAGTGGACATTTAGGAACTCTGTATAAATGTACACAAGTGAAAAAATAACAGTCACAGATGGAATATTTGAAATCAAAACAACCTTGCTGCTTTGTCCATGGCAACAAGAATGACTTGATATTGATGATGGCTGTAAAGGCCTCAGAAGTATTTCGAATACATGCATCAACAGAACAGCTTTCGTAAGCAGTATGACATTAACAGAGCTTAATGACATATCATATTTCCTTTGAATATATTTTTTTTAAATGTTCTGTCAAAATTCAGAAAGACTTAGTACATGTATATGTACCTGGTTCTGCAACACTCTGGTAATGTGCAGGAAATATACATGCTGTCTGTTGTACCATCCTGCACACAAATTAAGATACTATCAAGATAAAAACTGCAATGTTATTCATTAAACAATCACATTTGTCAAAATGCTGTGTCTACATTGTACTGCACTGCAATATACGAGGTAAGCATCTACATGAATAAGTGAGAATCTTTTTTTTCAAATTTAAAATGTGAATAGCAGTTTTAGAGAGTAAAATGGATCAGGTTTTTCTTTTTAAACAAGTCCAAGAGTACTAGTAAGTAAGCACTATTGAATACCGAGTTACAAAGATTAGTTAAGACTGAGCAATCGCATATAAAGGAAAAAAAATGATGAAAAGGAAACAGACTATAAAAGATCCTTACACTGAGCAATCACATATAAAGGAAAAAAAGACGATAATGAGAAGGAAACAGACAATAAAAGATTCTTACACTGAAAGTTGCTCAAGCTTCTTCTGTAGAGCATCAATTTGATCCTTCTGTACATAAGGGGGGAAAGAAAGACTGATTTATGTCCAAACTTTTGTTCGCAGTGATACTATACTACGGTATATGATTCTGAGTGAAAACAACAATTTTGTATCAAGAAAGTTTAAAATGGAGATTTAAAAAAATGATCAGACAAACTACACAAAATAGTGCAATCTCCAATATCTTGGTTCATCTTAAGCCAATGTTTTTATTACCTTAACTTATAAACATACCTGCTGCTGTATCTGCCTCTCCAGCATCTCACAATTACTGTCGCTACTGTTAATGCTGCTGCTTGCGGACTCGCTAATATCACTTAATCTCTTTCCAGCACCATCCTTTCCATTTACAGAAAGCACAGGACTGGGTGCACTCCTTGGAGAAGCACTGCTTCCATTGTGAAGTACAATCGTTGTTGCATGAGCACTATTAATGTCTGTGCAAAAGTCTACACAGTCTGCCGAAGGCATGACCTCTGTCAATGCACCGACAAGTCCATTGGCAACCTTTGGTGTCTGATAAGGTGCAGTCTTTTCTGTCTTTCCACTATCTGCAGACGTGCTGGAACAAGCTGCTAACAGTCCTGTTTCAATTCTCTTTTCCCTGTGAACACCTGGTTCGCTTTTGTGGTGGACATTGGTGTGCATTTCAAATCTCTGTGATAAATTTGCATTTGGAAATTGGGGCGAGCTCTGGGAAAAGTATGCAAGTTCCGTCTCCAAATCATTGCAAGGTGAGAGTCTGTCAGTGGTTTTTACTTCCTCCACTAAGTTTTTGAGACCATTAGGCGAGTCCCCACAGGCAAGAGACATCCTGATGCCCATTGGTTCCACAGAGTTCTCTTGCCCACGCTCTGGGGACTTCACCCTTGGGCTAGGTCTGTCTCCCCTGTAACTGGATGTGCGTGCTTGTAAGCGTGATTCACTTTGGCTCTTGCTCTTAAGTTCACGCACACTATCTGCTTTTGTAAGTGCTGCAGAAGACTGTGATCTGAGATTCTGAACATGGCAGTTGGAGAACTGGTGAATCTTTTCTGTAACCATAAAGATAAATAGTTATCTTCTCCTTGAACACATCATGAGCACTCACCCTACAACTTTACAGTTGTCTAGTCACAACAAAACTGACACAACTCTATTTGAAAACAAACATTTTGTGTACTAAATTCAGGATTTAATCATTTGGCCATCGTAATTTTCTTCTTGAAAAAAAAGAGTTTAAGATAACTTCTCTGAAATGAAGCTTTAACTATCCAGCGTTTTCTCACCTGGCCTAGTAGGAAAGAACCTAAGGCTGAGAATGAACTGTGCCATATTGCTGGAGGCCGGGAATGTTGTGTCTGCTGGCTTTGTCGTCCCAACCAATACCAAGACACCAACAGCACTGGAGGCAATGGCCGCTGGCAGATTGCACAGACCCTTTGGCTTTTCATCTTTACCCAGAGACTGAAAATTTCAAAATGAAAAACAAGAATATGAGAGAAATATACCACAAGAATTTGTAGACTATAGAGAGATCATGGGTGTTAAATCCCATAAGGTCAGATAATCTTATTTAAGACTGACATGCATCTAAATGCCAACACATCACCACAACTGGTGTATTTTTTTTAAAAAAATGGAGCAGGTGGGAGGAGGGATAGGAGCATTTCATTAAAGTAAAGAGAAACAGGTGACTGCAGCTTGGGGTAATAAACATACAACAAAAAGAACTTAGCCAAGGGAGAATTAGACAACAAATCGTCGTTTCAGGGCATAGCCCCTTCTTCAGGATGGCACAAGCAGATACAGACAGATAAATAAAAATTTGCTGACAAGGACACTGATCATGCACGGTTGATGTATAGGAAGAGAATGCAGGAAAGAGAAGATTTCATTCACCGAAGATGGAAAAGGATGTGATTATTTACCATGTGTCCAGCTGATACTAGGTGACCATCAAGCAGTGCAAAGACCTGAAGCTGACTCTGTATATTGCTTCCCACGACAACACATTGACTCTCCGTCTGCACATAAAGAAATAACCCCAAATCTACTCTCTCTTCTTGTGATCTTTTGACTGCTTGCTTGACTGAGCAAGCAAAGCGCATCTATATGTCTGTCTCTGCTACCCTAATTAAGTCTCTTCTGGTTCCGATTCCATTTACCCTCTGCAGATATCTTCCAGCAAGAAACAAAACCTCCAAGTGAGATCTATGATAATTATGATGATTAAGTACCTGGAAACAAAGAACATCAGGAGACAAGAGGTTTGTAATGGGAGCTTTGGCCACCACAACAGGATCTGTCAAGTCAGGTGGTAGTCTCAGCACATGCAACATGGCTGTCTCTTGTATCTGTGCCTGTAGTGATTATATAAGTTTGTTGTCAAACTCTGTACATTTATCTTGAACACTTGGCTAAACACGAATCTGTGTAACAATCAAGCTGTAAATGTATTTCTTTAAAATCAAAAAAAGATACCTGTCTTTGAACTAGAACACAATAAAAGGTTTTACGCATGTTACTGCTAAAACATGGTAACTATGAAGATATAACCTTCATTGCTTATATGATGTTGAACCAAATAAGAAAAACAGTACAGGTGTACCTGTATTTATGCTAGAACAAGGGCGTGCATGTGTCTGTATGAAAGCATTGTAGCACAAGAATTCCATTTGTTCTACATACCACCCAAAGAAAATAATTTACTTAAAAATTTAATCTTTGCTCCTAAAGTATTAGTTTGGACATACAATACATAGATTACAAACTGAAGTTGTCAACAACTAAAAATGCGCCACTGATAACACAAATGTTTGAATAATTCAAAGAAAAGAGTCTTCTGTCTGGTATGTATTTTCTATGGTATGTATGCAACTGACCTTTGGATTTTGCTGAAGATTCAACAAGCTGTCTTTTATTGATAAAGAACCATGTGGCCGCTCTATACTTCCTAAAACAAATGAAGGGAACATAAAAACCCTGCTTTCATGCACACAAAAAAGGTTTTAAAAATTACCTCTTACTAAGGTTTACCTTATAAACAACATATAAAAAAATTAATCTGGTGCAGGACCAGTTTGTAAGAATCCTGATTTACACAATGATGCCAAGACATTCTGTTGATGCCAACTGCTAGGAAAAGTTGTTGAGTACTGTTATTAATTTAGCGTTGCCTTAAGATTTTGTCCATGGCTGTATGTAAATTCCACTTCTCTACAACTCTTATTGTCTTGACAGTTGCCTAAAAATTTTTACAAATCAGTTCAACTTTATTTGCAAATGCAATTGAGTACATGCACATACTATTAATGGAGATATTTGTGAACATCCATAAAGGCATACAATCAATATTATTAGACTTGCGCACAAAGAGCAAACAAATTTTCTGAAAAGATTAAAACATCATGGCTCATAACTACCAGGTAAAAGAAAAGCATCAACATCCTTATTCTTGCAAAGCCTGTCCAGTGGCTGATCTGACGCACACACAAAGGTACTGTCAGAAGCTGAAGAAAGTGCTGTGACAGTACCTAATGCTCTGAAATCAAAAATATGTTTACAGCATACTGGCAAAACATTTCTGTGTTGAATAGTTTGACATTTTTACAAAAAATGATTTCCATGATGTGTCAATGGAGCTATGTTACTGGAAATAAATTTTCAGATTTACTAACACTGGTGCAATGTAACATCAACAGATATAAAAGTTTCTTTAAAATAATCGGTGATGTTTTTTACTGGCATTTTTTTTAGACCACTGCATGCAGTATTGACTAACACTGTAGTGACTGGCTTGACTATAAAAGTCTGGTTCAGCCTTAGAAGAAACATCCCTTCAATTTTGTAACTTTGTCTCATTAGCATATGAAACAGAAACAGTTTCAATAAATAAATACCCAGGAATGCACCAGGCTGCTGGCACAAAATCACCAATGCTGCCTTCAAGATCCTTCCATGTATAGATCTGGTGACAGAACAGCCAGCACTATACAGCTACACTGAACAGAGCTACAGCACAAAATGATGCAGGGGAAGGAGAGAATGTGTGGTTAGTGTTTGTGACTGCGCCCAGTTCCACACAAAAAGTATTAAATTCATCTCTCTCATAAGTATAGGCCTGTGTCCAGGTGGATTTCATGGGGGCATGGGAAATAAGACAAAATTTGACAATAACCAGAGTTACAAGTTTTTTAACAAGAAGTTAATCAAACATTTTTAGGACTAATCTGCTTTTGGACTGTGCCACTGTAATGTACAATCAATCACTAAACAGTAATGCCAAAGAGCTAAGAGATCTCCTGTAACATGACTGCGGAACATGAACATAACATTTATACTCTTCTGGGCAACAAATCACTGTCCTGTTAACTTGTAATCGGAACATGGCACAAGGTACAGTAACATCTTTCCATAGCCCAGATTTTATAATTTGTATCAAATTCCATCTTGCCATATATTTTAGACCAGTATTTGTAAACTGACCTATACAAGAAGCATGCACATGAATGCGCTTTAACATGTACACTTAAATATATGTACATACGTGCATGCATCTACGTGAACAGCCACATGGGTGTGTGTGCACAGAGAGAGAGAGAGTTGAAATTTCAAATGAATGTAATGCCATCAAGGAATGTCCAAGGAGTGAAGCTCTTAAGCCTTAAAGAAAGCAGAGTTTTGCAAAGGTGAAAACAGGCCACTGGCAATAGACTGAGACAAAAACGATAAAACTACAGGACTGGGAGTTAAAAAACCAAGCAACAACAAAAACAAAGAAACACCAGACAAATGATCATATTGCCAGTGCACTCAAGAGTGCTAAAGAAACAAGATTATCTTGTGGACTTGGCAGCCGATGGTCTCCAGAGGCACAAACAATGCAACAGACAATAGGGCTAGCTGGCACACACATTCCCAATGCACCCCAACCCCCACTCTCTATACACACAGATGCATGAGTTCACATACACACACTTCAAGAGGCAGAAGGAATGAGTGGGGAGATGGCTTAGAAAGAAAGGAAAAAAAACCCCTAAGTCCAAATACAGAATGAGAGAGAGAGAGAGAGAGAGAGAGCAAAGACAAGACAGATTATTTGATGTCATGCAACCTGCACAACTCCAAATATCTATATTCAGAGTAAAGTTTGGTTTGGTTTTTGTTGCTTAATGTCCAGTGGCAAACAAGTGCAACTTGAGACAAGCGCATGTGCTGCCAGAATGGGACTGCTGTCCCAACATGGACTTCAGTCTCGCCCACTCACAGTACTGTTCCCTATAGTGCCAGGCGTTTGGCAGGTCAGCTACTAGACTCACAATTTTTAAGTTTTAGGTATGAGTCAGCCAAGGTGCGAACCTCCAACCTTCTGCCTCAGGAGCCTATTGAGGTGGTCTCAGAGTAAAGTTACTCAGTTCAACAATTTGCAATATTACTAAATGAAAAGCTCTATAGTCTGCACGAAAACAACCATATTTCACAGGAACACACTTTAGGATGGTAATTAATGATTCATGTCTCCACAATCTCATTTTAACTGCTGTCTCTGCAACCTCGCTGTAACTGCCTGTAAAGAGATTTGTCAAGTCCAGTGACATGTTGAGATGATTTTCTTCCACAGTCACCTTTCCTACTTTGATTTCTTAAAAACACATTCTCTCTCTCTCTCTCTCTCTCTCACACACACACACACATGCATTGCCTCACATGACATACCCAAACATGAAACACCTTCCCCAGTACCAGAGTACATGTACTTTAAAGAACCTTTTAAAAAAAACGCCAGATTTAAAAGAAAAAACTCCCTAGGGTTAGGAAAAGAGTTGAACATACCAACAGTGCAGCACCAACACCAAGGACCAGCCTCCTGCCATCCTGGGCCCAACATCCACACACGATCTTTTCCCTAGAAACACAATGTTCAAGCTGGAAAACTATATGTGCACTAGAATTTTTTCAAGAGGTGAGTGTCTGAATTAGAAAAAGAGGGATAATGTGGCAGTACTTTGTTTTTCTCTCTTGACGAGAATAACATGGAACACAGCTGGTGGAGGGAGATTCAGAAACAGCAAACTGCTAGAGCACCATCATCAACAGGACAACAGGAGGCATAGCCAACACTTTGTGAATCAGTCTAATTTCTGAAAGACTGAGCAATTTTTAACAGTAAATTTGTTCATCACATATTATTTGACTGTCCTAATTGTTATATTATCAACTTCTATGGTAGGATGAAATGCACATTAAGATAAGAAGGGAAATGCATTTCACAATATTCTGCAAAAGTTTAATCTTATTGTCAGTTTGCAGGTACAGTGGACAGTCTGGGTCTGAAAAAAAAAACCCAACCACTGTGCAAATGCATTTGTTTGTGCACTCTGCTTAACAGATCATGGAGAGATTGTTACAGATGGTAGAATGTGCTAGGAAAGATGGATTTAGAATGTAAATGAATCTTCCACAAGTCTTACTTTTCAAGTGAAGGAAAAGCAAAACTGCCTCTGTTCTGAGTGTGACGAAAATAAAAACTGCACTGCTGGCGACTTAACAAGCACAAAACATCGCAGACTGGATTCCATAAGCATCCTGTAGAGAAAAATCTTCCTTCGTGACCAGGAAAATAATACAGGTTCGTGATAATTTAAATTGAAATTTATTTTTAAGTTTATGATTTTATACTTCATATGGTAGAAACTTAGCTAGCATGTTTTCATGGCATGAAGTGAGCGTTGAATTTTGTTATCTACCTCTAGTGCCTTATTTAAAAATGAGGAAGTTAATACAAACATATTTATATTCAGTGATATGTGTATCCTTTTGTGATTAGATGGCACATACAATAGTGCCTGTCACGAAGCCCATAAGAATAATGGGTCATAGGTTTGTATCTTCAGAACACTTCATCTTCTCAACATGACATGTTTATAGTACCAGCTGATTCCCCTGGTATAGATACAGTTTCTGGCTCCGAGTTTAAAAAACAAAACAAAACAACAAAATCCTCCTAAAACAATAAACAAAAATCTTTGTACCTCTCTGATTTTTTCTTCACCTACTATATTCTCAATGATCCATTTGTTTTGGTGTCAACTAACCTTGTGGGATCACCTGCACATTGATTTTGCGAACTTGTTTAAAGTTCAAATGAGGTACTGCACCAGACACTCGCCAAACTGTGACATTCTGTTGATGGACGGCAGCCATATAGCATGTCTCGCTGTCCACAGAACAGCTCCAGTGGACACTCTGTACAGACCTAAAGGACCACATGTGTCAATGTCATCGATATGAACAGTTTTCAACCCTATAAATACACACCTTGTTTTTTTTATTTCTATACATTCAAATTCCAAAGTAATTAAAAAAAATACTCCTTGGCTTCCTAAGCCTGCAAGTTTTCTCATAATATAGTTAGAGGAGGTCAACTCAACAAATATACAAAGGATTTTTTTTAAACCAAAGATCTTTGACAGAGTTTCAGTACAAAATTCTTTACTTTTTCAGAAATATTATTAGATAATGAAAAATAATGATTTCTATATTTGTGAAAATGTCGCCAAGAGATTGAAACATGAAAATTATGATCCTGCCTCTTCCAACTGCCTGAAAAAAATGTGCACAAAAGACAGCATTACATGTTCAAATGCATTCCCACATTTACTTCAACACTTTCACCAAAACTGTTCCACTGACCACAGACTACTACAGCAGCACTGACAGAATGCAATAGACCTATTTATAGAGATTATAATTGAAACTTCAAGCTGTTATCTTACCAAATACTGATTCTGGTTCTTTCCAAACATACGCACTGTTACATAGTTTTATTATTTTCTTCACACTCAAATGAACACAGAGAATTCTGGAAGTGCAGTTGAATATAAATGCACATCTTATGTTGTCAACTTATGCCAGAGATGAGAAAGTAACACTCATGACCTTCAATTAAAAAAAAACTGTCAGCAAATTCCCTCTCTTGACAAATGAGAAGACTGGAAGGCTCGCGCCTTCTGCCCAGATCAGCTGGCCAAAGGGGCTGGAGACGGATATATTTGTCAGCAGGCAGTCTAGCTCTCACTGTCAGTTTGCGTCCTATGAGCGACTTAATGATATTTTATTTCTGACAAGCTGACATCCGGTCCCCCGCTCCCTCTCTCCCAGCTGAGTCTGTTCTGTCCCGCATCCAAACTGTCATGAGAAGCGTGGGAAATGCGACGACAGAAAGAATACTTAAACTTTCTTTTTAAGCTCCAATCAACCTCCCCCAGCAAGGTGAACTCCATGAGTCACTGAGTGCTCACCTCTCCGCTCACAGAAATGCAGGGTTTACGCGACTTGAATATGAAACTTTTCACAAGAAACCAGTCCAGCTATTTGCTACAAAACATAATTATTTCTTTAAATTGGATCGAGTTTTTTTTTTTTTTTACTGGCCCCTTTCCCCCCATAAAATTTCAAGAAAGAGAAGGCTGCCGGAGAGAAAGTCACCAACGAAATTCGGCGAGGTCTTTCGTGGTTGGATCTAGTTCTATATTAAACCAGTGTTTTTATTCGACTTAATCCAGCCGCGCAACCCCTCCCTATCCCCATCCCAATAAGGTCTCCGGGGCGAACAGGAACTGCAAGCAACTATGAAATGTGATTATCGTGCTCTAGCAACCCATCTTTGGTGCCAGAAAAATATTCGACCATTGCGTAGACGATAGGTTGCCCACACCACCACCTTACAGTACGCCATTCATTTGATTATATCAGTTGCTTCATTTATAGTTTAACATGCCTATTTTATCTTTTGAGGGGTGGATTCTGTGTTTGCAAGTGTTATTCTCAAACCCTTTGCAGGCGAAGAACAAACAAACCTGAAACCTGTACGGCATGACTTCTCAAACCGGACTATAGCTGCTACGACTAGTCAAACGAAGCACACGACAAAGGAAATATTTCTCAATAAAGGAACAAAGGAAATGTATCTCAACAGGGCTGAACACAAGGACACGGTTACATCGTCATCTACGGGCCCTTGGTGACCTGCAGTAAGCCGTTCATACCATTCACACCGTCCTCTATTTCTTTTACATTCCAGACATTCCTTATTCTCATTTTAATGCCCTAATACAACTAGCCGGCCGTCAATGAGAATGTGATAACTGGATAAGATGTGGAGCTTGGATTTATTTTTCCTGCAATCTCGGTGAGAAGAAACAGCAAGGGGTTGTGAGAATCGGAAAAGGAAGGAATCTCCCGGTCGGCAGGTCCAATCCAGAAGATTTATTGCAGATGACAGTCTAATATTTCCGTGACCGAGATCCCCCCCCCCCTCAACTGGGCCAAACGAAGGCTCTGCATTCCTCACAACGCAGCGACAGTAACAAACACCTAGCTCGTCGTTGGCGCGCGAGGGCAGCACGTGGAACGCGGAAACGACTGTACGCTCCGAACGGTGATGATTAAATCGACGAAGTAAGTTTCGTGTACTGTACTGTGACGTTACTGAAATTGCGGACTGCTATAAAAGCAGTTCTGCCGTCGTTGAGGATAATTGTATGGTAAAAGTGTTGGGTTAACCGAAAACACGGTGGTTCGTTTCCCCCAATTTTCATTTTCCTGGGTTTTTGTGTGTGTGTGTGTGACTTTGTTCGGCTTGGGGGTAGGGTTGAGGATGAAGGTGGGGGTAGGGGAGGTGTAAGGGTGTAATGGGTAGGGTTGGGGTTAGAGTGTAGGTACGAACTTAATTTTTGTATTGTACACAAAATTAAGTTGCTACCACTGAAGTCGTGACGTCGCACAGTACACGAAACTTCGTCGATATGGCCATCGTCCGCTCCCGCGGACTTCATCCAGGGCGTCGAACCTGCTGCTGCATGGGCGAGTCATAGAAAGATACCGGGAAAATCTACGGTGACAAGTTTGGCAAGGAAAGGAATAACTGCAACAAGCGGTACTGGCAGCGCTCAACAGAACCGTCCTCACTTGTTCTTTATTAAGGAAAGGAATAGGGCTGGAGTGGTTTGGTTTTGATACGGTTGCCACTGCGTCTAGTCGCAAAGGGTCAAGGTGCATATCAGGACGCTGTGATAACGTGCTGCCACACGTGGGACTGCTCGTAACACGGGCTTCAGTCCCACCCAGTCACATCATTCTACTGACACCGGGCCAATCAGGCTTAGTACTGTTCCCTGTAGTGACAGGCGTCTGGCAGGGCAGAGTCTTAGGTATGCCTCGGCCGGGGTGCGAACCGCCAACCTCCTGAATTGGAAGCGAAACTCTAATTGTTAGACTGGAGTTCAGGCTGGAATAGGGGAGTCAGAAGACGTGGGTGATAAAAAAAGGGGCGAAGGGAGTTGTGGTGTTATGTGCTCAGAAGAAAAGAAAACCGTAATCCTGTTTCCCCTTCATGTTTAAATATTTTCACGCTTACCGCACAGACTGTACAGAATTAATGGCTTACAGTTTCAAATTTCAAACAAACATATTTTTTATGGTGTATAGATGTTGCTTTCACATTCCATCCCGCAATTCAAGACAGGTTGCAGAACACTGTCAATGGAAGCTGTCACACGCCACCCCCGAAACAGGAAACACAGGGGTCAAACTACGCCACCCTCGAAACAGGAGACACAGGGGCCAAACTGATCAACAGCACGGTAAACACATGCTTTACCCAACTTGAAGTAGGGTAGTGGAAGTTAATTTTAGAACACTTTACTTCGACACCCC
>SMGT01010283.1:32489-67871 GCA_004794575.1 Lanistes nyassanus
CCCCGCAAAAAAATTCGCATAGTTCAATTTTAATTTTTAAAAAATCTGTGTGAGAAAGAAAAGAATACTGGAAATTGTGAAGCAACAAAATTAAAGAATCGGGGAACTGTAACATGAGTGGATGCTAGAAAGAACACACGGACAAAGTCTGTGGTGGGAGGAGACCCAATGGTAAAACTCATGCACACCGCTGCATACACCCACTCCAGTACACACGTTGGTGAGCTAGCTTTGATATCTGCATGTCACCCCCACTCCCCACCTGCACTTCCTTTGCCCGAGGCGTACACGTACAGCTATAATCAGTGAGTAGAGAACGTTGTCAACAGATGTGTCGGGAGGTTTTTCTCAAGCGGACAGGAATAAGTACATGACGATGATGTCAGCTTAAAAGATCAACTCAAGAATTAACTGCAACATTGAACTATAACCGATAGTTTCCGATTCGAGTTTATCGTATCTAATCTCATTTCACTTTTTTGTGTTGACTGACACTCGATGTCCCTTCATTTCCAGTTTTCATTTTAATACCTTACTGTTTTAGCGACTTCGACGATTCAAAAAAGGAATAATTAAAATCCTACAAGACAGAACAGCATCATCAGCAATAAATAATTCAATTACACTTCAACAAAAATGAATCAAACTTTCTACGTATGCACACACTTTCGTTATAACGTCTGCAAAGAGAGATCGCGCGCACGTTCCCTTGAGCGTGTGTGGAGGGGAGATGCTGTCGGCCAGACTGGTTCTTAATTCGGCGCTTTCAGTCAACAAAGTCTGTGTGAGAGACGCTTTATGATACAGACACGACTACAGCATTATTCATTCTGGCACAATGCGTATTGCAGCTTTGCAGGTGGCGGGGGAAAAACAAAGCCAACACCCAAAAGCCGATTTGGGATGAAACTTTTGTCCATGCACACTGCGTAGTGCTGGCAAGCGCGAACTTACGAGTGTCTGGGTGGGACACAATGCTGGGGAGAAAAGGGGACAGCCAGAGAGAAAGAGAAACGTGTGACGTGATATTGTGGGGGAAGCAGGTAGCCCTTGAAAACGACAGTTTCCACAGCCAGAAGCGCCATGGTACATGCGTTGTGAGGTCGGGTGGGGAAGGATGGGGGGTAACGGGAAGTGTTGAGAGAAAGTGGGATGTGGTACAATCTCCTACAGAGAGATTCCTCAACCAAGCAAAAAAATGCGGGACCTCCCCCCCTCCCCGCCGTCGAAGTTTTGTGTGCATATCCTTTATTATATCTGTTCTGACAAGACTGCACACAAAACAGAAATGTATGACGACCCATGTCGTCATCAGACAAGAATGTGGACAGACAAGTGACAGTGCTTTTACGGCTGTTACCAGTGCACTTATGCCAGCACTGGCGGTGAACCAGGGATGAAATATCACCTATAATATACAATGCATATCCTCAAATCAATGGTGCTCAGCAGATTGGGTTCTACCAGGGTCAGACTGGAAGGAGTCTATTTTATTACTCCTCCTCAAATCCTCCTTCAAATCCCCCGTTACACCTACAAGTATAATTTGTAGCGTTTGACTTTGTCGCACTGTCAACTTTCCTTGCAAACACATTGAAACAGACATCCAAGGAAAATTAATATTAAAAGTGTAGTGTGAATGGTGCTTAGGTTCAAGATGGAGGTTCACTTGGCTGAGGAGAACACATAAGATGACAATCCAGTGTCCACAAAGGAGTCTTTCATCCAGCATTCAGCATACAATCCTCTACCATTTACAAGTACGTGCACTGTGCACAAGCTACTGTAATATTTCGAACAAGCCAAAACACTTATTTTAAATTGGGATCTGATTTTAAACTGGCTCTGCACCTCTGTTTAGAATTTTTTATTCTCATTTTTAATATTTGTAATCCACAGAAATGTGCTGAAACAATAGCAATATTTTCTGATGACTGACTTTTCAATTTTTTCTCATGGAAAGATATCTGCTTCACTGATAACTGTTGTTGCACCATCCAAATATTTATTAAAATGATGGTGTAAAAAGGATACAGACATCAGATGTACACCTTACCATACAAATAAATGTCTATTTAGGCCTTGTAAAAAGTAGTCTAATAGGCTGCAAATACAGAATGAGGAACAGACATGGTGTATTGTATGTTTCTGCACTTTTTTTTTTGAGTGGTACAGAAAAAGAAGTCATCAGTATCTTCACCCCAGCATACATTGTAGCTGCCACCAACATATTCAGGGATGGGGAAGTATAGTGGTCCAGCAGCCCCAAGCCAATAAAAATCATTCCATGCCATCAGAAATCAGTTGGCACTTTGTCAGTCTATAATTCTGTGTGGGTGGGTGGGTGCTTGGGTGAGTAGCTGGGTGGGAGAGGGGGGGGGGGCTGATTGCTGCCCAAGTCATACAAAAAAGAGAAAACAATCCAGGCTAACTGAAATTTCAGCAGACTAGTGAGTTTCAAAGTTACTAGTCTGTCAGGCTATTGAAAATTTTGTAACTTCTCCATTCCTGATATTAATAGTATGATGAGGTGGTTGTTTCTTTAAATCCATGCTTAAAACATCTGGTCAAGATACAGCGGCCTATGGCTACTTACTCAAACTCCCCTAGTCGCAGTGAGCCTGCATTCTCCACCTCTTCTCGACAAAGATGCACAGGAGCCAGAAAGATACCTTTGCTATCTGTCCAAATGACACCATGGTGGGGATGCACAGCTGAAGACATGACACGTCTCAGAAATGAGTACCACAAATTTTTTCATTTAATACATGGTCTACTCAAAAAAACATAAAAGGGATATCCAAGTAATAACATTTCTAGCGAGTAAATTTTGCATTAAGACTAGGCCATTATAGACCTGCAAATTTTTATTAAACTGTCACACAGTGTTGAAAATTTAGCTTCTGGTGTCTGCAATCTAGCAGTGGCTCTTAAATGCAGCCTTACTACTCTCCCAAGAACACCATTTTTACATACAGCCCCATTCTTAATGAAAATGTGTAGTCTGAAAATGAAATGCTTAAATACTGAGCCATCACATAAAAGTAAAGATATATGTAACAATGTTCTTGATTATAATGATCAGAAATTCTTATTTCTCTTTAACTTTCTGGCCAAGCTAAAAAAATAAATAAATAAATAAAAGGTGTAACAGGAAAGAAATTGCTATCTCACTTGTTTACCATGATCCTCCATCCCACACACAACAAAATAAAATTCCAAGGGTGGCTGGAATGTTTATGTCATAAACATGAGTCTGACTGCCACATTGTGAAATATTTGACGCAATGCGAAAATTTTTTTCTATAGGCACCAAGCTTAAAGAAGAAGTGACACAAATTTTAAATCCCTTAAGAGGGTGTGGCTGGGGATGCATTGCAGTAGGATTATCCATTTTGTGCGTGCATGTGTCCATGCATGCGTGCATGTGTGCAGCCAGCCATGCTGTAGAAAGGTAGAATAAAACAAGGTAGGTAGGTCCCATGTAGATGTACTTTGTGATTGTCAATTGCTCAGCCCTGAAGACATAATCCTTATGTTCGACAAGATAACAATGAAACACACCTAGAAAGGACACCTTACTTATTCAAATTGCTATAGCGTAGACAAAAATGCCATTTTCTCTTCAACAAAGTTTCAGGAAACAGGAACGAGGAAACCTAGCAGCTCTTGGGCATCTGTCTCTTGATGGATGGCGCTGTACAAACTAATCTTGGAAGCACATTGATTCTGCTACATCTGGCCCAGAGAAATATGCACTTGAGGGGGTAGCAGATGTTGCACTGAGGGCTGCATTTTATTTAAGATCCTATGTCGATTCTCTATGCTCCCCACTGGTATTTGCTATTTGACGTTTGGTCCACATGGCTCTGAATACAGAGTCCTCCTACCCTCACACACCCTTTCACATACAACGCTAGGTGGCCTGATCTACACGACTGTTTTCTTGACAAGATGTCACAAAGAAGTAATTGTGTAGAAGGTCACCACCTGAGAGCAATTGCAGGCATTAAACTGTTTGACTAGCACCCACTTTCTTTTCTCAATGCTGTTATTTACACTGTTTCTGTCTGCCCTTTGTGTCATCTAGGCTATAGTGTCATCGCTTCCTTGCTTGAAAGAGCAGTGTGGGCACATTTATCATCTCCATTTTATTCTTGTCCAAACGTGGTCTGCCTGCCATCTTTTCACTGTCTTGGTACCCTGCTCCCATATTTACTGGAGTGCAAGGTGTGGGTTGTTTTCTTGTGCAATGCCTTCACTGTTCAAGTTTTCTGACTGTCAAAATTGCAAACTATATTTCATGCCAGGGCCATAAACTGTAATTTAACAAAAAGTCATGAAGATCCTGCTGCACATTTAGTGACTGGGTGAAAACTTTCAGACAAATCACAAACACTACACTATACTGAAGGCTATATACAATGCTCTACATGAAAAGGCAATTCAATAATCACTGTCACAACCAAATCACATAACTGACAACGCTAAGGAGATGGATGGGGTGGGGGTCGCATCCATGCAGGGTGGAAGAAGAGAAATACATTATGAGTGATGCATTGTGAAGTGTGCAAGGATACACAAATTCAGAGAGAGAGAAAGAGAGGAAGTAGATAAGGAAAAGCATACAGAACAGCTGAGAAAAGGGAGGGACAAAACGTTTTGTGCTGAGAAAAGGACTAAGCTCTTAGCACCTGAAGACAAGGAAGAAAGTCTTCAGATGAATCAATAGCTTTATGTCAGCTTTGGAAGACACCGTGGATCAAAGGTTTCCAGGGTTACAATGATCCTTACAGGAAAACGGTTTCGCTCACCACTTAAAAGAGGAGAGAGAGAGCTCCACATGCACCTGTCCATTTAATTTTTATCCCTTTTGATTAGGCCTATATTTAACATGTCGTTAGACTCAAGTTTAAGCCATGTTTTCCAGCTTCCCTTCCATCAAAAGCATGTAAAGTTAAAAGTATTTGATCAACACTAATCTCTAGCCAGTTGAGTAAATGAGAACGTGGTCACTTACCGCTGAGCAGATTGTTGATGCCACTAAAGCGCAGTTTTGCTGCACCCAGCTCCATTACTTGCTGTAAAGAGTAAACAGCTCTAGCCGAAAATCCAGCACAGAAAACTGTCGAAAAGAAACGCTGCCGGCGACAGTCTAAGCCCCATTGGCCCTCACTGCACCACGGATGTGCTACGCCCTCACCTTTTCAACGACTGTCCCAGTCTAGTCGGCCTTTGCTTGTCCACCTTGAATGCATTGATTCAACGCGCCAGATGCTTTCTTTGCTGCTACAATTGACTCTAACGCAGAAGATCACATAATAGCAGACGACTAAACATGTTTCTCGCATAACTCTCACAGACAAATTAATACCCACACTGTATTAATGAAACAGTATACTATCGGTTTTCAAAGTACAAGCTGAATAAAAATTTGTCAGAAATTACTACAGATTATACAAAGTTTTTTGGTGATAACATCGTAAGCAGGTTCGTCAAAATGAAGTTTTAAGATAGATTGGTCAGCAATTACTCCAAATGCGGAAGTTTGTTAAATGCTGGAAGCGAAACACTTAGATATTTGTAGTGTCAGAAATAGTAACTTAAGTACACGTTAACGATAAATAATTTGCTCATTTTAATTAATTTAATTATATTTTGATAAAAGCGAATACTCGTGCTTGGAATTCTTATTCTCATATGGTCAGATTTGGTTCATGCATGCTAGCTTTTGTTTGATTGGAACGACGGGAATGAATTCCATACTCTTAGATTTGTGAAACTGAACTAGACAGCCGGACAGATAACTAAAGCTGTTTTGCTGGTATGCTTATTCATTTATTTTCATTCTTAACAAGTTTATAGAACAAATAAATCTGCACCAGGCCGTGATGTTCGTCAAAGACATAAGGAAGTTTTCTGGATTTAACATGGTAACCAGTGTAAACAAAGTCAAACACAACAGGAATTTTTTATCGTTTAAGTGCATAAGTTACAAGCATCAGTTTTACTGATTTATTGGCGCGTTTAAGATTTGAAATGTGTGGTAACTAAAACTGTAACGATCCATTAATTATGTAGTCTGTTATTATATTTTGCTTTATATTGCTTTAAATATATGATATTTGATTCTTCAATTTCTTGGATATTTAATATGACTATTTAATTTTCTATTCATTATTCATTTATTGGTGTTTAAATATTAGTGTTCGAATATTCAGATTTAAAAAGCCAAAAAAGCATAAAATAGTCTGCGTTGTATAGCAGATGTAATTTTACCCCTAAAGACTATAATCCTCAGAAATACACCTCAAGATTCAACTCCAGGTAGATGTAAAATAAAGCAGTTCAAATGACTGACCAAATCCTGTTTACGAATTTAAGATGCAAGGGAAAGAAGTGGATATGTGAGTTAGCAGATGCTTTCTTTAAATAAAATGTTGCATACAGGGACAGTTCCTGAGCGATGGCTGGAATTACACGGCTGAATATGATGGAGCATGTCCATCTGGCTGGAGAGGAAGAGGAGGACATTTATGGAGGCTTTAATGAATACAACGCCGCCTTGGATACAGATGTAAGTGTTGGTTACTGCCTTGGATACAGATGTAAGTGTTGGTTACTGCCTTGGATACAGATGTAAGTGTTGGTTACTGCCTTGGATACAGATGTAAGTGTTGGTTACCGCCTTGGATACAGATGTAAGTGTTGGTTACTGCCTTGGATACAGATGTAAGTGTTGGTTACTGCCTTGGATACAGATGTAAGTGTTGGTTACTGCCTTGGATACAGATGTAAGTGTTGGTTAATTGATGAATGGAAAGAGATCATCACAACACCATGTCACAGTAGTTAATAAAACGTGCAGCCCCTTTGCACTGTTGAAAATGTCTCCTTCTCCTCCACAATCATAATCATGATAAAGGATGATGAGACAGCCTATGGTACATGCCACAGATGAAGAGGGTCTTGGGTTTGGATCTGGTGTCAGGTGCTTGTGCAGTCTTTGCATGTGGTACCTGTTTACAGGGCTTGTCGGGGGTGGTTTTCTCCAGCCAGTCCAGTTTCCTCTCCCATCCCATTTCTGAATGCCCTTCACTATATCGCCTCTTTTCTTCATCATGATATGGCTTTGGTTGCTAACTTGATGTTAAATAGTAAACTATCAGTCATGATAAATGATAAGGCTGCACACTACATACAACTTCTGTCACTGAATTAAGAGTTTACTTTTTAAGGCAGAATGAGGTTTTGATCAAACTTTCTAACTTGGTGACATCTTCCTAGATACAAATAATTTTATTGAAAGATTACTTTACCAATAATTTGAATAAGCAACATATAAATTTGTTTGAAAGAATGCAATATATAATGGTAGTTTTTCTAAGATTAAATAGTATTCACATTAATGTGGATTGTTTACTAGAAAATAAAATGAAAAAATTCACATAAATGGATTTACCTGTCAGTGGTACCATATGTTTTGCGTGGTAGAAAAATAAGCAAATCTGCATAAAATGTATTTGTTTTGGATTGTTGCTATCATGTTTGTTCTGGACGTCAAACAATTTGCAGGATCTTGCCCATGATGAAGTCTTCCAGAAGGCAGTGCTAAGAACAAGTCATGGAAGACGTCCTCCACCTGTAAGCAAATCTTAAACAGTGATTTTGAAAGAAGACTTTGTGAGATGCCAACAGGGCATCTCCCCTGTTAACAATACTGGTTAATTAGGAAAACTGATTTAAAGCGTGTGTCCACATTTTTGACCCATATAACCGTTGTTCTTACTAACCACAGACATGAAAAGCGTGTTTGTTGTTACACAGACAGCAGCAAGGGGTGGCCTGGGCATGGGAGGTGGCAGCATTGGAGGGATGGCACCTGGTGGGAGACTGGGCACTGCCGCACGGATGGGGACTGCTGCTAGGGGACGAATGGGCATGCCTTCATCTTTAGGCCGACCTGTGACTGGAATGATGGACGGAGACGGTGCCCCCAGACCAATGACAGCCGTGCGTGCAGCTGGTTTTACTTCAGCAGGAAGCAGGGGTAGGCTGAGTTTTATATGATTACAGATGTGAGATTTTAGTTGTGTAGCTTCTGTATGGATATGCTTTTATTATATAGAGATTTCTGTAAGATTTAAAGCTGTTAGGATATTAAAAATGAAATATAAAGTTATTCGGCTAACTAATGTATATTGGATTCATATGAGTATTTTTAAATCCAAATGGAGTTGAATATTTTTAATAGGGAAAAGGGAGCTGGTTATGCTTTATTCTACATGGTTATGTGGGAGATATTTTGGAAAAGGTTTGTACATGCATGCCTCTTTATATTCATTTCTGTACATGCATTTAATTTTGCAGTAAAATCTAACATATCAGACTTGCTTCTTGTGGTTTGAGGAGGTGTAGAAGAAGTCTTAATTTTTGCCAAACACAGCAGCGAAGTTGATGCTAAGGGATAAAATGCAGTTTGCATCTGTGCACAGGCTCAGTGTTTGACCCAATGAATCAGGCAGGCAAAGGCCCAGCTCCACCCCTGGCTCCTAAACCAGAAGACAGGTAATGAGTCATATTCATTTATAAAAGAAAAAGAGGGGAATGTGATGTGACCTGTGTTCAGTCAGTTAGGCTCAGTGGAGCACTGTGTTGTGATTAGCTCAAGAATAGATAAAGCAAAGGTAAAAAACAAGTGGGCCTATAAGTTTTTGGTGTAGTGTTCTAAAATTGTTCCTGTGTCATTACACACTACGAGTAGCTCCTGTGATGAACAAAATAGTTTTTAGCAAGACAGCAGTCATCTAAGAGGTCAAGATGTTTATGTGCAGATTAAAAATCCCAAAAGTATCATGTAGGCTTACTGGGACCAGTACATAATGTATGGCATAAACTAAATGACCATGGTGCAGTGCAAAGTGTTCAAAAATTTTAATAATTAAGACAAAGATATTCAGAGAGAATTTTTTTCTTCCTCACTGTCATGCTGTTTACATCGGCTCAACTTTGTGGAATGATCAACAAATGTTTGTATCAGCCATGGTTGCATTTTGCAGTAAAGGTCGGATTTAGCATAGTGGCAACATATGCTTGCTGTCGATACACAGGGTCATGGGTTGAGATGGCAACTGGCTGGCACATACACCTTCTCTGACCTTTCCTTTCCCCCACTGCCTGTCACCCTTCTTTCTTACCTCCATGTCAAGATAAAGCCTTCATTGCTGACTTGGTGCTAAACAATAAGCAACAAACCTCATGTGCTGTATTTCTGCTACAGATCTTCCTCGGTGTATCCAAGGTCTAAAATGTGTGTCTATTGTTTTAAAGTGACAGTGTTTTGGCTGTCTGAATTTCTTTTGAAATAAATACATCTTCGAGATATATGTGTGGTTTGATCTTGGATAGATTCTGGTGGATCTAACACATTTCTAATCTTGGGTGGCTGTCTCAGCTTTGCAGCTGACCTGATCACACTACGTCATAGCTTAGGCTATGATAGCAGTATACTGTCTGTGCTTAGTAATGCACTCATCTTGCCTTTAAAAAAAAATGTGAAGCAACAAATGCAGTTACATGTCAAGGGAATAGTCTTAGAGCGGCAGACCGGAAGAAAGACTGCAGTGGCGCTAAATTAACTAATGACTGTGTTTTCCCTTGAAACTTTTCCCCAACTACATGGTTGCAACAGTTCCAGCCTAAACCTGAAATAGGAATTTTAAAAATAAACATGGCTGGAAAATCCGATTTTCTAAAAGGTTCACTAAAAAAAGTAGATAAAATAATAAAAAGTAGTCTCTCCACCATGCCATTTCTAAATGAAAGTGGCAGTGCTAATTTAAAGAATGAGTTAAAAACAAATGGAGATGGGTGGAAAAGAATGCTAAAGATATTCCTTTCAGACAATGCTGCAAAAAGCTGAACATGCCTGGTACTTGTCGAATTATTTTCTTGTGTTTGTTAAATATAAAATTGTCAGCAGATTATCAAAGATGAGAGAGTCGCACGGGTAGAAAGTAGTTTATACTATAGCAGAACAAAAAGTTGGCACCATGTACAAAGTTCAAACATAGAAGATTTGTGATCATAAATCAGTCTGTTTGTTGCCATATCTTGATAACAGACTGAATCATGTGGACTTCTTCTTGTCTTCTAATATTTGACTGACTTGTCTGCAGCCCTGAGGAAAAGATACGGCAGCTGGAGAAAAAGGTCAACGAACTTATAGAAGAGAGCTGCTTTGCTAACAGTAGAGGAGAACTACAGCTGGTGAGTGTGGTACTGTGGCTGGAAAATGGGGATATTGTTAGTCGTGTTATAGATGTTTCTGTAATTTGCAGTTCTTTTTGTTATTGTGCTGTAACGTGCAGTTCTTTTTGGTATTGTGCTGTAACGTGCAGTTCTTTTTGTTATTGTGCTGTAACGTGCAGTTCTTTTTGTTATTGTGCTGTAACGTGCAGTTCTTTTTAGTATTGTGCTGTAAACGTGCAGTTCTTTTTTGTATTTTGATGTAATGTGCAGTTCTTTTTGGTATTGTGCTGTAATGTGCAGTTGTTTTGGTATTGTGATGTAACATGCAGTTCTTTTTGGTATTGTGCTGTAATGTGCAGTTCTTTTGGTATTGTGATGTAATGTGCAGTTCTTTTGGTATCGTGATGTAATGTGCAGTTCTTTTTGGTATTGTGCTGTAATGTGCAGTTCTTTTGGTATTGTGATGTAACGTGCAGTTCTTTTTGGTATTGTGATGTAATGTGCAGTTCTTTTGGTATTGTGATGTAATGTGCAGTTCTTTCTTTTTGATATTGTGATGTAATGTGCAGTTCTTTTTAGTATTGTGATGTAATGTGCAGTTCTTTTTAGTATTGTGATGTAATGTGCAGTTCTTCGGTTTTGGTGTTGTGATGTAATGTGCAGTTCTTTCTTTTTGGTATTGTGATGTAATGTAGAGCCGTTGCAAGCCACACACCTGTTAGCTTCCTTTCATTCCAGTGATCGACATTCTTCGTGTCTTAGACTTATGTCTGACTTGCTTTTTGATTCAAGGCACTGGAGAAAGCCAAAGAGGCAGGTCGCAAAGAGCGAGTGCTTGTACGTCAGCGGGAGCAGCAGTCCATGGGGGAGCAGATCAACCTGGATCTCACGTACTCGGTAAGTCTTTTTTTAGGTGACTTGGGAAATGAGAACAGAGGAAATTACAAGTGGTTGTGAAGATTAAACTTTGTGTTAGATTGGTGTGCATCCTTACATACTCGGTAAGTCTTTTTTTAGGTGACTTGGGAAATGAGAACAGAGGAAATTACAAGTGGTTGTGAAGATTAAACTTTGTGTTAGATTGGTGTGCATCCTTACATACTTGGTAAGGCTTTTTTTAATTAGCAAGTAAGATGTGGGCAGATAGATGCTAGAAAATTTGCAGATGTTTGAAAAGGTGAATGTTTATTTGCTGGGCTGGTATGTGTCCCCGGTCGGGTTGCACAGGCACTCTTATCACTCGTGCATTCATAAAGCTGCATGTAAAATGCACAAAGCAAAATGGGCCTTGTGACCACTTTTATGACCAGAAGGGCACGTACAAATGCTTAGGCAACCCAACCCTGCCCTAATGTTCGCTGAGTGGCCATCACTTGCTACGCATATTTGTTGCGATTCAGCCACTGATGATAAGACATTGAAGCTCTCAACAATTGTATCAGAGAGGAGGCCGCAGTTATCTGTCTTATTGATGAGGAACTTTTAGCAGAGCCGTTAGCTAAAAGACAGAAAAGAGAGGATGAAAAGGACAAGGGGGAGAAAGAGGAAGAAATGACTCTCATACAGTCACAGGATGTAATGCAGGCAATGGACACCATCAGGAATTTCATTCAGCAGCAAGGCATCGACAAGCTGTATGACACTATGGCCAAACTGGAAAGGCTCTGACTCAAGACGTGTTACAGATCAGTCACAGACTTCTGTTTGGAAGGAAAAAAGACTGAGACTGTAAACTTGAAAGCGCTTTTTGTGCAAAATTAATTGCAGAGACTTGAAGGAATGATTTATAAATTGTGGTTGTGTGCAGGTTTGTTGTGTAAGTGATACACTGGGTGGGAATGCCTTGGGAAAAACTTTTTCTTGATAATAGGTTCATGCAGTTCACCCCAGAGAAATTTATTCTGCAACAGGTGCTGTTCAACCTGGCCAATCAGTATTCTGCCAATGAAATGTATGCAGAGGCTCTCAACACGTACCAGGTCATTGTGAAGAACAAGATGTTCAGCAATGCAGGTTGGATGCTGTTATTTGATCACACCTGCAGTGCACATGTGTGTGTGTGTGTGTGTGTGCACATGCACACTTATATATATATATATATGAGAGCGTATGTGTGGGCACACACTTTGCAGATGCGTTTGTCAAAGATTGAACATTGATTTTGCAGTGTCTTTATTTATGAAAATATATGCATGAATACTTTGGCCAAGTACAAATACATTTTGTATGTTTGAACCCTTCTCATGCAGCAAATTAATAAATATCTTACTTTTATTTCTTTACTTCTTTGTTTTATCTATTATTATTTGTTTTGGTTGTTACTGTTAGGGCGCCTGAAAGTGAATATGGGGAACATCTATTTCAAGCAGAAGAGTTATCCAAAGGCCATAAAATTCTATCGCATGGCCTTGGATCAAGTTCCCAACACTCACAAAGAGATGAGGTCAGTGCTGGATCTTAACTGATGTTTGTGCATGTGCTTGCATGTGCATAGCTGAAGGATGCATGTATTCATGTATAAATCCTCATCTGTGCATAAATGGCTTAAATGAAGTTGTGAATGCAGCAACTTTTTTCGGGGGAAGTTTTATGCATGCTGTGTGTGTAAGGCCCAGTGTTTGTATTTCAGCAAGGTTATCATCTATTTTGCAAAACCTGATACAATGTTGCAGAACAAAAATCATGCAGAACATTGGCATCGTGTTTGTAAAAATGGGGCAGTACAATGATGCCATCACTTCATTTGAGCACATCATGTCCGAGTCACCAAATTTCAAGACAGGATTCAATCTTATTCTGTGCTACTTCGCACTTGGTGATCGGGATAAGATGCGGCGTGCCTTCCAGAAACTTCTTACTGTAGACCTGAAACTGGATGATGAGGACAAGTACCTTGGTCATGGGGTTTGTTCATAAGTAATGTTTGCATACACAGTGCTGTGCAGTTGCTTGCATTGTATGTGGGTATCCAAAAGGAAGTTTTTATCCATAAACCAGCCAAAAGTTTATAATACGACCTGTTTGAGAGTATGTAACGAGAACTTAGTTAACGAGACTTAGACAAGACAAGACAAGACCTGTTTCTTTTCTAAGTCAGGAGAAAAGAAACAGGTAACTGTGGCTTGGGGTAATAAAGGTACAACAAAAAGAACTTGGCCAAGCAAGAATTAGACAAGAAGTCGATTTTCCAGGCATGACCCCTTCTTCAGGATGGCACAAACAGATGCAGACAGATAACAAATAAAAATCACTTAAAAATCATTTAACTGACAAAGACGCTAATCATGCACGGTCGATTGCCACTATGACCCCCCGCAGGACTTAAAACATTAACCTCTCTTCTACCCATTTATCCTCTCCCCTTCCCCCTTTCCTTTCTTCCTTCACCCCCACACCTCTTTTCCCTTACCCTCAGCCCCATCTCCCTTTCACTAGTCCTGATAGCACACACCTTTCTATTGGTGATAGTACTCCTGGCCACTGATTGGTTTAACACACTTTCTTCCTATGCTCTTTCTTTCGCGCATTCTCTTCCTGGAACTTGACCATGCACGATCAGCATCCTTGTCAGTTAAGTGATTTTTATTTGTTGTTATCTGTATTTGTTTGTGGTGTCCTGAAGAAGGGGCCATGGCCCGAAACGTCGACTTGTTGTCTAATTCTCGCTTGGGTAAGTTCTTTTTTTGTTGTACCTGTTTGTTTTCTCTTTATTACAGTATATAATGTTAACTATTAAAAAGTTGTTTCATGCTTGGATTGTTATTACCTTGTCATATTTGTTACATTAAAAAACAATTCTGCATCCACATACATCTTGTACACACCTTTCCTCCCTTTGTGTCTTTCTGACCAAAATGCAGCACTGTTCTTGTACAAAAAGTGTCACTGTTTTCATTCATGAGGAACAGTACAAATTGTCGTATTTTTCCATTCAGGATGACAAGCAGTATAACTTGCTTCTAGAGGTGATAAAAAATGACTCCCTTCGGCAGATTGAGCGTGAAAGGTAAAAATTATATACTCATTGTGGAACTTGTTATGCATTTTTCTTCAAAGTTTTTACTGTTTTAATTAATTCCATTTCCCTTTTTGGGGGGTGGGGGGTGGGGATGATGTAGCTTATCAGGGAACATATTTCCAATATTTTCTTTCCCTTATTCTGTTAGGCATTATGAAGCTGAACGATGCATCAAGTATGCTGCAAAGATCATCTCACCAGCTATTGAAGGGTCTTTTTCTGATGGCTATGACTGGTAAGGTGGAAAGTTTTTCACTGCGGATTAAAACTGTGTCCCATCTGTTCATAAAGCTTTCATGGGTTAAAATCATTTCACATCTGCTTATAAAACTGTATAAAACGGTCATCACATCTCAGATTGGGTCTTATCCGGCTTTAAAACCTTTGCTGTGGATTAAAATTGTGTTCTGTTGTCCAGGTGCATAGAGCAGGTGAAGAACTCCCAGTATCTGGAGTTGGCTCATGACCTGGAGATTGACAAGGCCATCATGTACCTCAAACTTAAGGACTTTCAGCAGGTAACAATGCATTAACACCAGCAGTACGTGTGTGTGTGTGTGTGGAGGGGTGGGTGGGTGCATGCACATGTATGCTTGTATGTGGTGACGTGTGCATTTACATATATGCGTGTATGTGTCCAACTTTCCTGAAGGAAAATTTCCCTGCTGATGGCGAACACCTTATGAGCATGTGAAATTCATGACCTTCAAATCTTTCATGCAGGCTATCGAAACCCTGAAGTCATTTGAAAAGAAGGAATCCAAAGTTGCAAGTACAGCTGCCACCAACCTGTCCTTCCTCTACTTCCTGGTGAGTGTGCACGTTACTTGCTGTCTCTTGTCACGGCCTTTGATGCAGGGGCTTTTGTGGTGCATCTCAGTCTGCTTTGTCAGCGAGACCTAACGTTATGTGAGGGTGGGTGGGAGGGAACTGCTTATTTTTGTGCTGGAGACAATCTGTGTCTTTTGGAAGCAGGAGTTCAATTTCCAGCTGTCACAATTGAAGCATATGGTAAATTTGTTGTACTGACCTCGTACTGAATGCCTTTAGTCCTTAGTCCATGCATGAGCCAGACCCCTAAAATGGGTGTGGTCGGTACAACCTGGGCTAGAGGGAGGCCAAAGACAGCATCTACATGTATTTCTAAGATGGTACATGTCCCTGGATGGCAAAAATGGATGTTATAAATAGATTATAGCTTTTGGCCTGTGGTCACAGGATTTTTCTTCAGGAGATATCTGCATTTAAAAATTCATGCTTATTCACACTTCTGTCGTGACTTGACAACGTCTTGTTTGAAAGCAGGCTGATGTATGAATATTCTTTAGGCCGTTCTGAAGTAAAATAGTTGTGGTAAATAAATGGTAACTGTGTGTCTGTGGTCACATGATATTTAACTCAACAATCTGGAGATTCGTACCATAAGATGGTAGGGTTGAATATCTTATGATCACCTTCAGAAAGTGCTGCTCTCTGATGTTCTACCAACTTTTTTTCTGATATTTATAGACCTAGAACTTCTTGAAAGATAAAAAAATATGCACAATTCGTATAGGTAAGACATGAAGATGACAATTTTAAAGGTATATTTCTACAAAATAGGGGTTAAACATCATACAGAAAAAGGATTTTCTGTCGAAGAGCATTAAAAAAGATGTTTTTGTGTCCGATAGCCATCAAAAGGAGACACTGTTGAGTGAACACAGAATATTCGAAGGAGAATTTTTCAAAGCAGACAAGCCAAACAGGGGTGGGGTTAAATATCATGTGACCTGACCTAGAAAGCTACATGATATTCAACACTAGCTAATATTTCTGACACCTAGGGACCCACCCCATCTCCAAAGTATGTCATCCTTTGCCCTGCCAGATGGTACTAACCAGCTTACCTTTCTCACGCATGAACTGCTATAGTGGCTGTGCCTTAGTACCTGTGTTTCCTCTGCATGGGATACTTTCAAATCAATACAATTGTTTGTGGTCAGCAGACAAAATTTATTTTGAGATTTTTGTAAGTACATGTAGTAGCATATGTCCCTTTTATGATCCAAATGTGAGTGCAGTAGCTACATTATAGACTGAGTCTAGAGAGTCCCACAAAATAACAATACAAAAAAAATCAAACTCGACAGAAAAATCTAAAATCTAAACATGTTGACTGTATAATGGTTGGTCTACAGGGAGACAGTATTTTCATGGCTAAACGAGTCCTAAATAGTCAACCCATTTGTATCAAACCCTAACGCCTACCATGTCTCATTGTGTTTGAACAGTGTATACATGCTAATATGCTGTAGATGTTCTGAATACATATGGAACATGTGTGTCTGTGTAATTTGTGGCCTTTTTGTTTCCTATTGCCTCACTGCGGGATAGCATCGAGAGGTATATCATCAGAGCTTGCACTCTCATTTATGAGTAGAATCTCTTTCTGTGGGTCGGACTTCATTTTTCTCTGGAAAAGGTTTTCTTAGATGCAAAAACATGCCACCAACTAATTGTTCTTTGCCTTATAGTATTTCTCTGAAATGCTGCCCTGTGCTTATGGTGCATTTTATGTATTTCATTAAATAAACTCTTTCGGCCTAAATTCCTCCCTTGTGCACATATTTGGTAGGAAATACTCAGACATATGCTACTGCATGCATGCACACATACAGATCCACACCCAAAGCGCATGAAAACACAATGTAGATTAGGTATTAACAGCCCAGGTAGGATCCCTCGTCACAGAGGGCAGAAAATCTTTAGGTATCCTGACGAAAGCAGTGTCATACACCCTGTCCACACTTACTACAATGTTACAGTGGCTGTGAGTAGGGGTTTGGCCATGCGGGATCTGAGCAGAGTCAAAATAAACAGTCATAGATGATAGATGACAACATCATGGAGCAACTTTAACCATAATGCGAGCCGAGGGAGGATGCTTCGCCATTTTTTAGGGTGGAAAAGGGGGAAGAGACTGGAAAACATAACTTCCAGGATCAATATGAAACACTCAAACGCAACCTTACCTCTGTCCTGCCAGCACCCTTTGCACTCTTTGCACAGTTATGACACAGATTTGGAGGGAATTGCTTTGTAATATAATACTGCATTTCAGTTTGTGCAAGACTAATGCCCTAAATTCTTCCCATCATGTACTCGGATCTTCAAATTTTCCAACTTTATTTCAGATTTAAAGCTTTTACTATGCGTATTACTGAAATGAGAAAACACCAACATTTTTTTTCTTCTAATACTTTTATTTTAACTAATAATCAAAGGAGTCAGGTATTTTATAGTGGCTTTAGTCATAGCTGAAAATATTTGACTGTGTCACTGACTTAGGAATGTTTAACAGCTTTCAGTGTTTTTCGAAGGGTGAATGGGGTACTGAACTACTGTTTGCTTGTCTCTGTGACACTTATGCACTTGAGGTGTGTAAGGTTAGCTGAATAAAGCTGCTACACCTGTTTTTTTGCCCTCGGATCATCAGTTTTTATTGTTTATGAACATGAGACATGCAGTGTTTGAAACTAACTCAGAGAAAGAACATTCTAAGAGTGATAAACATTGAAACCACCTGATGGCGATAATATTGGCATGATGGTGGCTGGGGAAGAAGTAACTTAATTATGCAAACTAAGGAATAAATACTACGTGTACCTCTGCTTCTGCAAAAACTTCCACCATCAGAATTCCATTACGTGAATAGGTCTCTCATGATTATTAAAAACCAGCATCTGTATTGATAAATCCCCGAAAGTTCAGTATAGCTTCGTTTGGGCTGAAGAGTAAATCTGTCATTTTATTTTTATTTACTTTTATCATCATGATTTGTACAGGAAACTTATATTAAGAAGCTAAAAAGTTGTGGGGATATCATTGTTGACAGCAGAAAAGAGATGTTGGGCATGGTTAGGGCAAGATACATTTCTGGGGAAATTAAAAAAAAAAAATCAATGTTGCCTGTCAGGTTTTCACCTCTTTCTGTTGGTCGACTTGTTGATTATTTTTCTTTTTGCAAAGTTGCAATGAGTAATGAATGGTCGATTCTCTGCTGTCATTTCTTTTCGAGACTCATGATATTGTGGTCATCAGACCATTGAGTGATGGTGGTTTGTGGTGCTGACGCTTGTTTGTTTATCAACACTTGCAGGAAGCCGACCTTGCCCAGGCTGACAAGTATGCAGAAGTGGCCATGGCTGCTGATCGCTACAACCCTGCAGGTGCTTGCCACCTTTTGACAAATTCTGGTTTTTACTCGTTAGTCCTGTATGCAGTCTCTTCTCAGCAGCATTGTACATGATACTGTAACCCATTTTTCAAGTCGCATCTCAGTTTTTTTTTAGAGTGTAGGCCTTCGAGCCCAAAGGTGCTGGTTAAATACATATGCACCGCAGCACACCTTCCCCAGTTCACCCAGGTGCAAATAGATACCTGACCCATGGGCAGGGGAGGTAAGGCAGCAAGGGAGAGGAGATGGGCACCAACCTTATGAATCTGTGAATGCTTTCAGGTCTTGTGAACAAAGGAAATGTCCTCTTTGCACGCAACGATTTCGAGAAAGCACGGGAGTTCTTCAGGGAGGCTTTGTCAAATGATTCTTCATGTGTTGAAGCCCTTTACAATCTTGGTGAGTATAATTTCTTCTTAAATAAAAACCATTTTCATCCATTATCAAAAGAATTGGTGAAAAAATAACTACATGGAAGTTTAAACTGCAGTACATCTAGTCAAGATGAATTTCTTTATGAAGGATATAAAGTGTAGTGGAGGAGATTCTTTTTCTGGCATTTTTCCCAACAAAATGGCTACCAAAAGATTGCTCTGGATTTTTATTTTTCTGCAGGCCTGTGTAACAAACGTCTCAATCGCTTGGAAGATGCACTGGACTGCTATTATAAACTTCATGCCATTTTGAGGAGCAGTCCACAAGTCATGTACCAGATAGCTGATCTGTATCTTTGGAAAAAATCTACTGCTGTCTATAGTTTACTTTTTGCTTTTCATTTTCGTGTTGCATCTAATGTACATGTACCAGTTCTTTTGCTCATGGAAGATATTAAGCCCTTCAAGTAGCTTTTATCACATTGAGGGACAGGCCAACTCAATAAAAAACATGACATTTTTTCCTGTTGATGACGAACTGAGTTCTGGCAGTACGTGTACTTATGTTCCCTGACACTGACCCACAGACACGATCGACTTGGTGATACAGCTCAGGCTACCGAGTGGTAAGATGACATCACAATTCTTTGGCAGTCTTGAAACTTGCGCTTATTGTAAGGGGTGGAATTTGTTAACAAAATGATCAGTATGTCTGAAAAGACATAAGGACATATCAACAAAAGCATTTTAGCGTTGTGGCTTGGTCTTTGCATTTTCTTCTCCAATAATACTGTGTGGTTAAAAGACTGCAAGCATGCAAACAAGTATTTGTCACCAACACACCATATTACTTTGTGCTCATCCAATATTGCTGTGGATTTTTGAGAAGCAAATGCCTGTCACTGACGCACCATATGGCTAAATACAGGCATGAGAATTGGATCACCTAAAAAAACTTGAAATCTGGCGGAAATGATGGGAAAAGTCTAAATCAGTCTGAGTCTGTGCAGTGACAAGTGCGCACAGAAAAGTTACAACAGGCGGTAACAGAACTGCACATGGCAAGCAAAACAGGAAGTGAGAATACAAAGCTCGTCATGCAAATTTAGTCGATGGTGGAAGAAAACAAAGCATTTTCTTTATGCATATATAAAATCGCCTTTAGGCAGAAACCAACCTCCCAAAAATCTGAATTCCACCAAATGGCAGCCAATCCTCATGCCTGGCTAAATATCTGCCAATGTCAGGTTCATTCAAAAATGCTGGTATTTTGTGCTTAAACATCTGTCATTGTCGGGTTCATTCAGGGATGTTGGGGTTTTGTTCTAACCAAACATCTGCAAGTTCAGGTAAGGATGCTGGTGTTTTGCAAATGTCTGTCACTGACACGTCATATTGCTTCAGGTTCATGCAGGTGATTGGAGTAGTTCCTTCGGATCCCAGTATCCTAGCCAGGCTAGGAGAGTTGTATGACAATGAAGGGGACAAGTCACAAGCCTTCCAGTATTATTATGATGTGAGTCACCAACACGTGATGATAAATAGCTGCAGGAGCATTTCTTGTATACATACCTGCAGTGGTCTCACAAGACTCTCACACACACACACACGCTGATGCATGCATTGCTGCAAGGACAGAACTTATCCACCACTTAAGTGCCAGGGCTCATTACTGGAATGCTTTGATGGCTTTTGGCTTTTATTGCTGAACGTCCAGTTGCAAATGAGGTGCATGTCAGGATGGTGTTGCATGAAACAAATTAATGTGCTGCAACACTGAGACTGCTGTTGCAACACAGGCTTCAGTCCCACCCTGTCACATTATACCTACACCAGCCAACCAGTCCTAGTACTGTTCCTTATAGTACCAGGCATCTGGCAGGGCAGAGTACATTGTCAGTTTTTAAGTCTTGGGTATAACTTGGCTGGGGGAGGGGAGGGAGGGTGAATCACCAACCTCCCACCTTGGAAGTGGACACCTTGTGTTTGACCACCGAGGCAGTCTTGGAAACGATGTGAAGTGTACAAATAAGATAAACACTTGATCAGCGAAGTGTGTGTCAAAGAAAGTGGTCTAATACGTTCTCTAGAAAAAAACTTCAGTGGAATATTTACTGTGTAGCATCTTCATGCCATATGCAGAAATAGTTATACTCATGTTTGTTTTTGCAGTCTTACCGATACCTGCCGTCCAACATCCCAGTCATAGAGTGGCTGGGTGCTTACTACATTGATTCTCAGTTCTGCGAGAAGGCTATTCACTACTTTGAACGTGCAGCCATCGTACAGTAAGTCTGCAGGCATAATGCTTTAGTTTGATGTGCTTCTCTGTGGTATCGGATACATGTACATGTATCTGCATTGCTAATTTTTAAAGCCTCGTAACTGAAGAGGGAAAACATATATATATATATATGCTCCTGTTTATATCTGAAACACATTGCTTGGTTAAATGGACTCGACACTTTTTGACAAAAAACATTCACAGCAGACACTGGATGCACACAGACGAATGAGTGGGCAAATAGTCGTGCATTTCCACTGTGTGCAGACCAAACCAAGTGAAGTGGCATCTGATGATCGCCAGTTGTTACCGTCGCAGTGGGAACTACCACAAGGCGTTGGAGACATACCAACACATCCACAGAAAGTTCCCAGAAAATGCGGAGTGTAAGGTTCTGACGACACAGAAAATGAGAATAGCAGAACAAATATGAAGAAAATCTGGAAGAGTAGTTGAGTAGCATATGTGTGAGTGTTAGGCTATAAATCCCATTAGATGTTGTCAACTTGATCATCTTTTTTAGGATAAGAGGCCACATTAAATGCAAGCAGACAGGAGCTAACTGTCACAGAAACTGTGCACTCTGTCACAGGTCTCAAGTTCCTGGTGCGGCTGTGCACCGACTTGGGCCTAAAAGAGGCTCAGGAATATGCCAACAAGCTGAAGAAGGCAGAGAAAGCAAAAGAACTGAGAGAGCAGGTCAGTATAAGCACTCTATTCCAGCACAGTTGCAGTGTGAGCAAACTATTCCAGCACAGTCGCAGTGTGAGCAAACTATTCCAGCACAGTCACAGTGTGAGCAAACTATTCCAACACAGTCGCAGTGTGAGCAAACTATTCCAGCACAGTCAGAATCAACCTGCAAAACACAACTCGACAGTTTTTACTTCAAAACAGTTATGTTATAAATGTAATGGGTGTACTTTGTGAATGTAATTGTGCTGGTCATCTGTAATGCTACAGAGAGCAACCAGTGGAACAAGAAGAGGAAGCGGTCGAACTCGACATGAAGGCAGTGCTGGCAGTGGTAAGTGTTTCTCTGCGTCTGCTGTTTTCCAGGCAGTTTAAGTGCATTATGTCAATTTTAAGTACGGTTTCAGCTATTGCCCTTATTTGTTACTGCTGTTTCCAAAGGAAAGTTTTTGCTTACAAAAGCTTGTTTTTAAACAAAAAGGAAATTATTTTCCCAACAGATCGAGAGGGCAGTGCAGGGCCAGTTCACTCTGCTGGCAAGGTTGGCCGAAGAAAACCTAACTTTGATGACAGTGATGACCGCCAGCCTTTCCAGCCTAGCCACAAGCAGGATGTTGGTAAGTAAACATTCAACGGGTTGCAGTTGAAAAAATGCTTTCAAAAGAAAAATATTTAACAAATATGCTAAACAGAGAACTTTCAAAATTGGTGCCTCCTCATAATTTCCTTGTGCTTTATGTTTTGGTAACAAAGAAGTGGGTTTTTTTTCCTGGGGCATGCACTCTTTAAGGAAACCATCTTTGGGCATAACAGAAATTAGCATTCTGTGTGGTCAATTGTTCTGCGGTACAGCCAGCAGGTCTCATCTTTGTAGATTTGACCATGCTCGTGTGGAAAACTTTACAAGTCTGTTAACTATTCATTCCCAAAACTGATTTGCAAGCTGAAGCTGAGAAAAGAATTTCTGTGCAGATGCCTCATACAGTGATCCACTGGGCCCTCAGGCAGAGCGCCCCAAAACTGCTGCACGACGCAAAGACCCCAATGAAGATGAGTTTGGAGACGAAGAATTAGGAGATGACCTTCTTCCAGAGTAGACATGATAGACATGTTGATTTTCATGAAGCGTATGTGATGTAGCTTGTGACGAGATGTGCAGTGAATTCCATTTCTGCACCAGCAAGAGATACAAGCAACCAAATAAGGCATTTTCAACTGACCTTGATGTGGAATAAGATCTGTGGAGTTTAAGCCAGTTTCTTGCTTGTAAACATAGACATACAGGTATCCATCCACACCCCATCCCCACACCCACATTTTATATTTTAAAAAATTCGGCTGTAAGACATACATAACTATTAAGATCATGGTCATTTCTACAGGTTCTGCTTCATATCGTAACATCATAATCCAGTCCTTTCCCTCTCAAGATACAAAACTGTGATAAAATTTTGTTGAATAAATTTAGCCATCCATGTGGGTGGCTGTATTCGTTACATTTGATGAATTGACTTTTTTGGTTTAAACAAGAATTTTGCTTATTGGCATAATGTACGAATGAACATGAACATGTTGAATGATTTGGGTGTGCATTCTGAGCTTAAACCATGATAAACTGTCATAAGTTAATCATCATAAGTTAGGCTGACATTATGTCAGGGGTGAAAGTGACTGTCTGAAATGGTTTGGGTAGGCATTCTAAACTAAAACCATGATAAAACAATTGTCATGTGCATTTTAGACTGATGCTGCTGTGATTTATCATCTGGGCATGAACAAAAATGGAACTGGCTTGTTGGTGGTTGGAAACACCTCGTACACAACACGAATGTCTCCACTGCCTTCACCAAGGGAGACTTTAAAATTCTGGATGATCTGAAACAAATTTGATGTGAAAAGAATCAAATACCAAAAACAAAATGGGAAACAAATCATAGAATCAAACCAGATGCCTTAATAGGGTTGTCGTCTTTCCAGTACTGCAGCAAGCTGTCTGCTGTTTGGTGAGGTAAAAGTAGTAAAAACAGTAAACTGGACAAACCTTTGCCATTGCCAGGAATATGATCTGTTCTGCAAAACGACGGCCCATGCAGTTTCGTGTGTTGATACCAAAAGGAAGAAATGCCACCTTTGGTATAGTCTCTTCCCTCTTCCCACTGCTATTGCGCAGCCATCGTTCTGGCTTAAAGTCGAAAGGTGATGTCACGTTTTGGGCATTGCTCAACCATGCATCACAAGTTATAAACAGTAAAGTCTGTGAAACAAAGAATACAGAATTTTGTGCTCTTAGTGTTATCGTTCTCTCCAAAGTTTGTGGAGTACATTGAAAAAAACCAAGCTTCTATACTCTACAGCTTTTGATTTTAATGGCAAAGATTATAAGTATACATGCACAGAGTTTGTTTTATGCTCAATCACAAATTTTTGCCATGCACATCACCTGGACTAAAAGGTCTCTTTTTAAAAAAAAACTTGGTTGTCAATCAAAGAATAATCCACTATGTCCACTGACTACCCAGCACTGAGAACATCAACATTTTTGTGTGTGGTAAGGGATTACTATATGATAAAGCACTTGGATGCAAGAGTACATGTACCACCCTTCAGTGGTGGAAAGGCATGAGTGTGTGAATGAGAAGGCAGGTGTGAGAACCAAGGAACCCACCCCTTTAGGGACTCGGTATCCAGACAAAACCAGATCATATGGAGCAAACCGCATGGGACCAATCGCCAAGGGAAACACCAGCCTGCAAGTAAGATGCAAACTTCAGTCACTGCATTCATGTCAGATTTCATCTGCTGACTACAAATGACACATGGTAGTTTTGTAAGAGTAACACACTGATAAGGTGCGACGAAAAGTGGTCTGAAAGGAACATGCCCTGGTGACTGGAAGATATGTCCTCCTGACCGTCACTGACTAGAACATGTGTCTTCCTGTCACTGACTGTAAAATATGTTCTGCTGTCTGTTGCTAATGCAGAGCACCGAGCTGCAACCTTTTCTACCTTGAGCTGTTTTACATTCTTACATACTGACAGTTGTTATCTGACTTGTCATTGTTATCATACACACTGCACATGAAAAGGACACACCCTAGTGGCTTGCATTTTTCACATAAAGTTGAACAAAACTTGACCAACAGAAAACTACCACCTCAAGGACTCCTTCAGGCAGGCTTGAAGGTAAGTCATATCTGTGAGATGTTTGGCTGTGATTGTTTGACTGTTTCCAAGTATTCGATGTATTTCTTCTGCCAGCACATCCTGCTTTTCTGGAAATCGTGCTATGTTGTACAGGAAGATATACAATGCCTTTGCTGTCTGAAAAGCAGAGAAGACGTTTTGTTTACTAGAAAGACCACGGTTTTTTTTTCATTAAACTGTTGGAAATAAAGTTAAAAGCTTTCTTTATAAATGAACATGTTCTCTTTGAGTTTCATAACATAATGATTCTAGTTTAATTCTGTGTTTAATCTATAAACCACCAACCCATCTCCCCTCCCACCACCACAACCAAACATCCATGGATAATCAATGAGTTTTTGCCACTATTCAAATGGGCTTCAATGGTTTCCCCAACATTCATAGTACTTTCCTCAGCCAGGCACTCATGTAATCAAAACTGTTCTTTGATATTTTAAGGTAGGGGTCAGTGGGCTGGAATTTTTTCTTTGACTTGCACAGCATTATTCCTTCCTGCTGTTTAACAGCTGTAGTCATGCACCAGTCTTCATACTAAAACATGGACTTTTGGGGGGGGAGGGGGTGTGGGGGGAGTAAGATTTGAAACTGGTGGACCCTGCACAATATTACACTATGTGTGGCATTCCACAGTTAACTGCTTTCATGAAGTTTCTGTAGAACCACAGTTTTCATGCAGAAACAAGTCTCACTGTATCGGTTCCGCCATTGAAGATCTCAGACATGCTCATGATAATTTCCTGTTCTGTGACCTTGCCAGACATCACCAGGGAATGGATCAAGTTTGGTTCATCATCGTTCAGAGTGCCAGCACGTCGTCGTCTCTCCAGCTCCTCAAATGCCTCCTGCATGTTCTTTGTTGACTCTCTGCACAATTGTTGTTGCATCATTTACATTAATAACATGGTACACCTTTTTAAGTCTCTCAATGTTCTGGTTACAGAAACAACACTATAAAAATTCTACCCTATTTTTAAGTCTTGCTATGTCCTGGTTAAACCACTGGTTTGTGCTGAAGACACAACATAAAAGTAGCATCAGGTGGACATCACACCTGGGCCAAAATGCCTTACCTTACCTGTGACTGTAAATTTTTTTTGCACAGATTTTACAACAAAAATTAAATGCACTGTAGTTCATGGTTTACAGCGGACAGAAATGCTCTAAAGAAGAAGTGAGGACTGAGCCACATTTAGCTTGTGAGACTTGACATAAACTAGCTTTTTCACAAGAAAGTAATGTTGTCCACCACAAGTCACCTAGAAGCCAAGGGGAGAAGCAGCAAAATTTGTTGTGAAGTCTGTCTAGATGTACCGTCTGCTGTTTGTTACTATTCCTCCTACTGAGATGGTAGATCCATGTTAGTAACAGCATCCATGGTAGATCCATGTTAGTAACAACATCCATGGTAGATCCATGTTAGTAAGAACATGGATTCTACATGCTCTGGATTGCCAGCAGACGAAGCTTTGCTTTAAGTTCCACTGCTTTCAGAATGAGGCCTCACTGCGGTCAGCCTTCTGACTTTTGGTTTGATGTCCTGTTCAGTTAGAAGTGTGCACATTCAAGGTCGCACATGTTCGCAGTTAAGAGTCCTGTGTAAACCCAGGCGGGGACCACTGGTTAGGAAAAAATGTTACTGTGCAACATGTGAAGGTGGAATGAACTGATGTATTTTTTTGTAGGCATTCTGTGTACAACTGTGCATATAGTTAGTAAATGACGGGAAATCTATATGAGCAAAATGACTCATAGCATGGAGAATAACAGTCAGCTAAAGAACATTGCTACCGGAGGACAAAATAACTGTTGGCTGACCAAGACCTGTCAATTTAAGTCTCCATAAGAGACTTGGGATGAGTCTTGGCGAGCACTGAATGCGTCAAATGGTGGAAGATCAAAACAGCAAACCTAGGATCCCAGACCTATTCCAGAGAAACCTGTATAAAGATATAACTCTAGATGCACTCACCCGATAAGGAAATCCATGCACTTAGCCACTGTCCTGTATGCAGGGGTTGGGAAGATGCGGTACAGAGGTAACATGGATTGATGAGACAAAGTATGGAAAAGAAGACGGATCATTTCTGGAAACTTCCTTTTGTTTTCGTCAAGCATGAAATCCTCATCCAATGACCCAAGTCGCTTGTTGAAGGCAAACACTCCAATAGCTGTTGATGACAGTGATGACTTGCTGATCATTATGCTTTGACATTTGCACATTCTCAAGCAGCTCTTATTAATACATGTAATGTTTCAACTGAGGCAAGTGGGAGGCAACAAGCTAACCAACCAATGTGTCAACCAACTCAGGCATGCTAATAAAGGGTACCAATAGTACAAACCCTCTCATTTTAATAAGTTTTGAAAGTATCCCCCACCCCTTCCAGTGACTTAAACTATTCACAAGCTATTATTCATGTGTACTACTTGTATTTACTTTTCAAGCAATAACAACAGGTAGGTGCTTTTTTACTATTTATATGTATTATGTATATAAATATATATGTATAGGTATATGTAATACTAATAGGTTTTATTGTCGTACTGTAACAAGACCTGTTTGATGAGTACAATTCACTTTTTGAACAGCTACTATACATGCGCAAGTGTTCCTAACTATACAACAGATTTTTCTTTTTATGATGTAGAATTCGCTCAGCTTACACTCCAGAACATATCTGAAGACAATATCCTGTTGTGCCTCTGGAGTTAGTTTCTTGTTCTTTAGCTGTTTCACCAGGTCAGCGGCAACAAGGTCCTGCTGTGCTACATATGGCAATGTCGCATTTGGTCTTGTGAACTTAGGCTGAACATTCATGCGCAAAGAGCGCCACTTTTCGCCATTCCTGCAAAATGAATGCCCCCTCATTTACTGATGCTGGACGAGTTAGTCAACTGAGATTGGATTTTTCCTAAAAGAGCTTTCGTTCCCCTCCACCATCGTTATTCTTTCTTGTCAGTTGTCTTTAATATGGATCGGCAAAGTGTTAGTATGTTGCCTCTTTACCATCTATTTCATTCTATTCATTCAACAGTTATTAAGGTAAATTTGTGACTTGATTATCTGGACCTTACATCATAGACAGGGTCTCCTTTTTGCGGGTACGGAAGTACTCCTGCATGATGCCAAACTGTATACGCTCTGGGTAACGGCCCTCATTGTGGTACACAGTCTCCATGTCTTGAAGATTACCTACTAGTACACTTGGACCCAGTAGCTGCGCTCGTACTATTGGCCCATACTTCTTATGCAGTGAGCGTGTTAGAAGTTCCCAATGGCCAAATGGGATGTCACCTAAACAAGATCACTGAATCAGTACATGCAAAAGCATATGCATTATAGAGAATAAAGTGAAATTTACTGAAGTGATTATGCAAGGAGCATCTAAACCTGTGCACATATTATTTTGAACGCTGCAATACCATAGCATGTGAAACATTCAATGGAAAGAGGACCTAAGCAGGACCGAACTAAAACAAGTAATTGTCTTCAGCTTCAAATAAAGGTACCAGTCAAACCTATCTGCAACCATTATAAATCGTCTCTTGAGTTTCACTCCTTTTCCAAATTCAGTTAATGAAAAAATTGTTTCTGCGTTACTTGGCACACCATGACTACAGAACAGTACAAGCTGATTAATACAAAACTTAAACACTACCACAGCTACTATAGTCAGACAGTTATTTCAATCAGTAACATGTTCCCAATGAATTCATTATAAAATAACACTGACAATGAGGTTTGGGCTAAACTGTTTCTTCAAAAGTTACAGCAAGGAACCAAGCAAAATGCAATACCCCACTTCTTTCTGACTTGTTGGATGTGTAAGGCAGGGACACAGTAGTGGAGCACAGATTAGTGTGCACCCACAAAAGCAAACATACTGGTTTCTTGGTACAAATGTCACAAGTTTGTGTGGGCACGCCCTAGGCAAGACCCTGGTCTTTATCACCTTTCATTAGACAAGGTGTTGACGAGAAATGGTATTTGCTTATAACGTGCTTGTGATGCATCATTTGGGATAAACTGATTTAGTCTCTTTTATTTACAAATCATTGTAATCACAATGCAGGGTGGGTGTTTGTTGGTTAATGTCCAGCAGCAAACTATGTGCATATCAGGATGGTGTTGCTTACACAAAGTTTACAAGCTGCCACAAGTGGGACTGCTGGCGCAACACAGGGTTCAGTTCCCCCACAGTCACATTATACTGACACCGGGACAACCAGCCCTAGTACTGATATTGGAGAAACACTCAAAGGCAAATTCAAAATTACTTTTATGTCAGTATTGTACTGAAGACCACATGAGGTTCTTAAAGGAAGTCCAGAGCAAAGAAAATGTCATCTTACTAAATGGCTTGAAGAGAAAAGCTGAGCCTATCCCAGGTAACGCTGCCAGACCTCCAGGCCCTGGTATTTTCTCGAAGGGTTGAGCACTTCCATTCAAGGGAACGTCAGCTGATGAGTCTGATATCCAGCGGAGGGAAGGCAAAGCCTGAGAGGCAACTCGAAGGCAGTAGGTTCTGGGGAGCATCATGTTGCTACTTTTTTCTTTCTTCTTCTTTTTTTTTGTTTGTTTTTGTTTTGGTCAGCCCTGAAAATCAAAGTCATTATCACTATAATCACATTCATGAGTGCAGCAGTAATAATTTTTCCACTTCTCACTTCTTCTTTGCTCAAACCTCAAACCTCCCAAACCTCAAAGCATAGAAATATCTATGCTCAAAGCAAGCAGCAGAAAAGGATTCACTGATACAATGTGTGAGTCTGCATTGACATCAGCTTGTTTGTTAGCCCCATTACTTTCACTTTATATATCCCTTTGTCCAATCAACCAGCTATAACAATGACTTTGAGGGGTTTTTTTAAGGTTAATAAATACAATTCAATTGTTTTAAAAACTGAAAATCCTACCAGGGATTAAATTAGCAGGCAATACCTTACCGGTGGAAGCGGGCCGGTAACTTAAATATTGATGCCAAAATGGAGTAATCATGTGGGTAGTGAAAAGGGACTCGATCCCTTCTGCTCTCCGTTTTTGTCTCTTATTGAGTGGATGCTGTTTTAGGGCAGTACTTTCGACTCATGTTTATCTCGCGTTATAGGTAGGTGGGTGGGTGCGAGCGATGGGGTCCTTATGCACTGAAACAAACACCACACTCATCGCTGTAGTACGATGAGCAATGCGGGGGAAGGCCATGAAGTAGGCACAATTTTTGGCCACTGCTGGATTCAAATCCGCAACCTTTCGGCCTATATTCTTGCTTCTGCAGCACGCCTGCATGCGCGCGGACTTATTTGTGCGGCCATCATGAAATTTTTGTTGCCCTCGTCAGCAAGCTGTCAATCATTGCTGACCTGACGTCATGTCAAGATGGCAACGCCTGATCCTTGCCGACCTGACGTCATGAGCTAGCTTTCCTCACAAAGACTTCGGTTGACTTTCCTCATAAGCTGCCCTTGCTGACGTGTTCTGCGCTTGCTTGACGTCATGCCTACTGGCGAGAGACACTTTCCGTGCAGCTGAGAGACCCTGCGCGCGAGCTCGTGGCGCACTCTCACGCGGTGTAATAAAAGAGACCGACAAAAACGCGACTGGCGCAAATGCGAAGGAATCTGGGAGGTATCATCGGACACATACTTTGCAAATAAGCGATTCACGCCAGTAGAATTAGAAATAATCATGTATATCGATTTTGTAACACTCGATTAATCGACAGGAAATGCAATACTGCTGTTGAACAAAATATAAGTAAAACGTAACAAAAGATTATAGAACATTCACAGTAAGTAAACGGAATCAGATCCTTCAATTATTCTTACTGCCCCCTCATAACGCACAATCTATACAATTAATTTGTCGACTGCGATACGACAGTCGCGTAAGTGTGGGCACGCATATATTGCAATCATCAATCCATGCACGCATTATTCGACCACGTACGTCTGACGTAGCATTGCCAGGATGACGGCAGAAAGAATACACATATTTATATGTGTCTATGTATGTGTGTCTACATTGCATGTCATAATTCTTTCCCTCCTCGATCTTGAATGGTGACTTCTCGAATTCACATGCCACTCCTCTTCTGGCTGCCGTAATAATGTATGTAACATGGTGCACGTGTTTCAAAGCCCACGAAAAAGATGAAATTGCACTATAATCTGAAAGACCCTAGCAGATCATGGTTAGCATGACTTTGCAAACATAAGCCTCTATCAATCTGTGGTCATCGATCGGTTCTTTTGAGTCATGCAGTCAGCTGTACCTACGATCGATCGAACAATTACATTAAACTTTTTTAAAAAAGCAGTAACAAGCAGCGTAGAAATGTATCAATTACAAGTGGAAGCATACTATCATTACCTGGAAATATTTCACAAGTTCAGTCAAATCATTTGAGAATTAGGAGTGTTCTACATTTCGCACCCCGGCTTACACCGCCACCTTCAGTCACGCTATAGGATTGCCTCCCCTGCATTATCTCAAGTGGGTGAGTCGCACAAAACTTACAAATTCGCAATCTAGTAGCAACCTGCCTGATGCCTGGAAACATTACTATAATAGGACTGGCTGGCCCGATGTCAGTATAATGTGACTGCAGGTGGGACTGAAGCCTGTGTTGCGACGGCAGTCTCAGGAGCACACGATCTCGATATGCGTCCCGATATGAACCCATATGGTTTGTGAAGCTTTGAAACTAACCAACATTTTCACAAATTCGCCCTTTGACACTACTGCTATATATATATACCACACCCGACCGGGGTCTCACCGGATACACCAAAGAAACCCACTTAAACAAAATAAAACCAGAATTTAAACAAAAAACCAACACTACTTACAAAGACCATTCTCAGATGTGTAAAGACAGCTCACATGACCCCACTATCTACACGACTGGAATAGGAGTTTCTGCAGCCAAAGATCTGTCCCATTTCCCTGTAGAGTTAGTGCTTTTTCGTCCCTTTTTGGCCTTCTTGTAGATAGGAGTAACATTGGCAACCTTCTCTAGCAACTGGGAAATAAAGGTTTTTCCAAATAGCGATTAAAAAAGAATGTTAATGTACAGAAATATTTAATATCTAGAACGCTAACTAGTAATTTTTTTTATTTGGTCTGGTCCATTGGAAGTAGTGTTTTGGTTTAACTTTCCAAATGGATCTCTAACCTCTGCTGGGCCCGTATGCAAGACGAGCCAAATAACTGACTTATTCCTGTCGTGGTGGATATTCTAGAATAAGTTCTGTGTCTTGTGGCAGATGAATGACTACTCAATTGACAGCAAGAATATGGAGTCCTACTTCATCTCCCACTTTGGCATTATGGCGCCTACAGGACTGAGCCTCAAACATTGAACCACTTCCTCACTTGGCTTTCTCTCTTTTGGCCACCTCATTTTAGCCTCTTCAATCCTCTGTTTGTCTATTTCCCTCTGCTTTACCTTTATAGTAACTAACCCCCTCTGTGACTGACCTCCGTCCCGCGGCTCTCACCCTTTCCCCCTCCCGTGCTACCCGCCATGCGATTGGCTAAAACTACAGAGGAGGGGAGCGATCTGATTGGCTATACGCATGACCTCCCTTTCCAGCATTGTACAGCCCTCTTCACCTCACGTCAATCAGCTGAGTGCCTATTTGCCTTTATTTGTTTTTGGGTTTTTTGTCTCTGTTTGTGTTTGTGTTGTCCTGACGAAGGGCTAATGCCCCGAAATTGTTGTCTGCGTCGTTTATGTAGCTTGGCTCAGTTCCTTTTTGTTAACTTAGGTTCATTTCTAAGCGGCAGTCACGTGTTCCTTTTAAAAGTATCTTCCCTGAATTTCCCGCGCTTGCAAAAACCGAATAGCCAATTTTGCCCCCGTTATTCGGCGATAACTAAGTTATTCTGTCGTCCCAGGAGCAAATACTTATTCCACCGAAACAGTGTTTCAGAGACTGAAAAAAACCCGCTATTACTGTATACATTATATTACTGCAGTTTACACGACTGTCGGCACAATTTCATGTAGTTTGACGCTTTTGAATAGAATGTTTAGGAGCAATCCATCATTGCCAAGTAATGTGCACTGTTCCACGCAGTATATTTATTGCTGTAGCCTTCCGTACATTAGTGCAGTATAATACAGTTCGAATAAGTATGGCGGGCATTTCTTCTTGGTTCAGATCTGTCCTGCATAGAAACCTGTTTACAACCTTCCACCACATTTTGCTGCAGGATAGTTGCGACTCTGAAACTCTAGTATTAACTTCCGTTAGATACTCGAGCTTAAGTTTGTACTGTGTGCGTATTATTGCACGGTATCCAGTTAATCTTGCAGCCTCTCTCGGTCACTCACTATAGCTCACTGTACTGCACGCGCTTCGTTCTTCTAAGACTGCTACGTCATGTGTACTATGCTGACGTCCTTAATAAGTATGACCTGATGACGGAATTACCTAATAACGGCTACTGCTCGAAGACGAATAAAACTCAGCGTACGGAGTAGAATTCTTGTTCTCCTCTGCAGTTTAACTACAACAGACGGCGGTGTCATGTCAGAATATTAACTATGCCTGCACTTCTACCTCCCGATCAGCTAAATTTAGCGAATTTCCAAGAATGGCGCAGCTGATTTCTCAGATGCAGCGTCCAATTAGCCTGCTGCATAGTCTGGAGAAATTCAAGTTTCAAGGTTAATCTATACTCCATGGGTCCATCACCTGGCAAGATCATTCCAACGTTAACATTTCCAGTACACCAAGATGGCAGTCCTAGGCCTAATCCTCTCGACTATGCTCTTCCAACATCTATTTGGTGGTCAAGAAGATCGAAGAAATTCGACGATTTTTGCAGGATACTGAAATCACAACTCTATGCAGTATACTCAGACGGTAAACACAAAATGTCCACTGTTTCTTTTGCTGGGGAGCTGAGTACAGTGATCAAGGGACTTAATTCTAGTACATACGAGACAGCCGTATCGTCATACCACTGGCAGGAACGACCTGAGTGCTAATCCACAAAGTCATTTTTTTTACTTTAATCACTAGGCTACAAGCAATTTTTATCATTATAATGACTAGAAACTAAAATCGGTAAACTCCAGAACCACAAATTCCCCTAACCCCACCCATCCACGTCCCTTCGGAAAAAAAGCACCAATGACCAACACTTTGCACGACAAGATCAATGTCCCTTACATCACGTGCTTCATCACAATGGGTGCTAACAAAATTTGGCCCCTGTTACTTTGACCCTTTGGATCCTTGATCTTTGGGAGCTGTATATGTGCTCCTGGCAGGGCCACCCAAACCAGGATTTTGGGAAGAGGCCAGACGAAGTATATAACGCCTCCATGATGCGTCACTCGCGTTCGTACGACAACACACTTCGACGTCAACGACAAAGTTTATTAAGTGAAGTAAAATGAGTATTTGGCGGAGGCACGGCGGTTCATCTAAAATGCTACTTGGTTTTCTATCTTGGACCTGTCTCTCGAATAATGTCGTCTCCAGTTTCTAACTTGCCTATTGTTGTGATTTTTCCGGCGTCTAGTTGCCTACCCAATCAGGAGGTAGAGCAAATTGTTACGGCCGACCCAATTGGCTCGACAAAACAGCCAGGAGAGACCGCGCGGTGGAGGGGGGAAGGTAGCCAGCTGAGAGCGAGGGGAACCCGCACCCCGTCCCTCGGTTGACCCGTCACCCTGAGAGGGGGTCGGCTGCGAGGTGGGGGCGAATAACACTCCGGGCTACAGCCTACCACCTAGAACGGGTAGAAAGCCCATTCGCGTTTTTCTGGCAAGTCCGCGCTCAGGGCTATATAGGCGCCCGACCGCAAATGTTAAGGGCCGAAGTGCGAAATCACCGCTGGGTGGAAGCACTTTCCCTTCCAAACCAACAACAACAACAAGAGTTAAGGGCCGAAATGTGAAATGCCGATTGCTGAGTGCCGATTGCCAGTTGCCGATTGCCGATTGCCGTATGCTGAAGGACGAAGGTATTACAGACGAGTGCAGGCATTATCCTCGACGTGGACAGAGAACCAGCAGTGCTTCTGCAACAGGGGTGACTCTTGCCAGTCAGGAAAGGAACTCGGGCATTTTGGACCGGTGTTGTGATTGTGGAGCTGAGAGACGTGGCGTCTGTGGTATTCCTATCCAGCATCGTGAAAGGGAGTTTACGTACCGTGTAGGACACGACCGTAGCTCAAAGCTAGAGGAACAAACTTATACGATAGTGAATCAAACTTGTTGATTTGTCGGTTTGTAGAAACGGTTATTTCTTGTGTGATCGTCGGTCGATCTGATTGTGTGTTAAGACGTCGACGTGACGTCATATTCAGAGAGGTTTTA
>SMGT01010283.1:67881-77979 GCA_004794575.1 Lanistes nyassanus
GACTGTCGTAATCTAGAAGTAATTGTCAGGTTGATCTTTGTTTCAGGCCACCTTTTTCCTTCACTGCTTTTATTCTTCACTTTCTTTTTTCTTCACTTTCTTCTTTAGTCACTAGGCGTTACCTTCGGGATTTAGATTTAGGAATAAAAGTTTATTGGGTCTCATATTTTGTTCTGTAGTGTGTAGTCAGTGAGAAGAGAGAATCTGTGTGCGTGTAGCGCTAACCTCTAGCCCGAACCAAAATTACTTTTGTAAGGCGACGTATACATTAGCGTGTTAATTCACCGCTGGTGTGTACCGATTACACAAGCAAGGGGGTGGGGGCTTGAGCCGATTGGAAAGTGATTAAATTAGGCAGCGATTGCAGTGTTAGTTTCCCCCTTCTTGACACATTTTTTTATGTTGTGATAACTCTAGTCAACGAGCAGACGAGTAAAACACATAAGCGCCATACCCCTAGACACGACAGAGACAATACCGCGACACCTATACCTTGCTTATCAGCTTCTCATCTTCGCAGTCCTATTGACATGATCAGGGGGATGACTTGTGGGTGACCGTCGTAACATAGAGCTAGTCTCATCCCACATCTTACAGTTCATATGATATCTGTAGCGGAGGGGGCTGGTCGTCTGTCTGATACCAGCTGGCCATCTCGAGGAACACCTCGAGCATTACTTCTTTCCATCGGCCTTCCATCTCTTCACTGCTGCCCAGCCATACGCCGCTGCCAGAGGTTCTAACGACGAGCAAACTTTCGCCATGAGGGCGTTCGGGCCGTCCTCTCCAAGCCTGTCCTCCCAGGCCCGTCCTGGGCCCGTTCCTAGGCCCCTCCTCTGGGTCCTCTCAAAGCCTGTGTGTCACAAGTCGCTGACACGGCCTGTTTAAATTGGGGTGAGAGGCATCCGAAGTATTCTAATGAGCCTCTCTCACTAGCGCGTGTCCTGTCAATGCTCCTATTAGCTACTCTCTGACAGCCAGATTTATGTTGTGGTTTTGGTCCTACTCGAGCGGGGTAATGGCGCCATTATCCTCAACGCTCGAGGTCGACCTTTGACTAACTTGGTCAACACCCCTGGGTTTCCCGATCATTCAGCCATCTTGGAAGTTGTTAATCGCCGGCCGCCAATTACCTTCCAACGATTAACAGGACTCGTCTACCAGTACGGCCCCACGTTGCCGTATCGTCTTTCGGACTTCCCTGCAGCACGTGGCTAATCGCCATAGGTCAGTCCCATTAGGCAGCCAAGCCTTGTCTTTCGCCACATGACTAGTAGCGAGCAATTTCATCGTTACCACGATTAATCTGTCTTCCAAATCATACAAAATATACGTGCTATATACGCACCAGGCACGCGTATTGTTATAAGTGCAGTCCATCGGCTCTTTGGGGCAACAAGCCAAACTTGCAAAACACACACACACCCACACACACCACTACATTACAGAAATAGCAACGAAGAGTTCCTTTACAGCCCTGTGGAGTAACCTTGCAGAGTCTTCTACAGGCGGGATCTGCCTCCTCATCCGGGGCCTCCTGATGCTGGTGAGGCCCACCCTGGTAAACAGACAAGCTTAGTTAATTCTCTTTTTCTTCTCCCTTCTGGAGCGTAAAGCACCAGTGAATCTCCGCCAGCCTTTTCGATTGGTTCTTGGCAAGCCAGCTGATCTCGTCCCAGGTCTTTCTAGTTGTCTAGTTCCGTTTCCACAAGTCTTTCTCCAGGTACCCAGCGGGCTTGCCCCTCTTTAAGACAGACAAAAACGGGACATTTTCTTCAAAGTTTTTGAAACGGCATGACGTTTGATTCTGTTGGCTGAACCCTACGTGATGTATGAGGTATTTCCCAAGGGAATTCCCTAAATTATTGGGGTGGGTTGGAAGTAAGCACCCGGGAGGGTATAGTGACTCCAGACGTGACTCTAAAGAGTCAGTCATGGCACAGATGAGAACAAAGTCCATTTGCTAGGGTGACCATACAGCATGCAGAGTTAAGCCCCTTCCTCTCCAGCGAGAAGTACGCGTGTGACAGCATTCCTTTTAACAAGTTTCATTCACCCCGAGGGAGAAGGGGTATAGAGAATGATACAAAACATACCAAACAATGATTTATATCGCAAATATATTAAACATGCACGTATACGTACTGTGGTGAAAGCAACAAAATAGAAAAATTGGACGACAAGAAGACAACTGCTATGATGACGATGATGAATTTTCTCTTCTCTAAATGTTGGAAACCCTCTTTGAAATGGCTGCCTACATTTGTTTGGAGACTGGTTGTAAGTTTGCGATACGGTCCTTGTATCATTGTTTCCCCCAACCCACCTGCGTAAGAAGGGAAAGGTTCCTGTTCTTTTCTGCTGTCATATAAAAACGGGTTTATGTAAAGTGACTCTGTGGTAACGCGGCTGGGTCTTTGGAGCTCAAACGCTTTACGTGCAGTACAAGTGGATGCGTCGAAGGCCTATGGGTCGTCAGGGCAGAACAGCGCAATGGTGACATGCACTGCACGCGCTCACACATGCGCACACAATGAGCTAGCAACATCATACAAAGTTTATATTTTGGGATGTTTTATTACAGCATGAGCAGATTTGCCGTCAAGCATAATCAGTACTGACATTCAGATTCCAACATTATCACCAAGGCTTAATTGCAGGGGATGAGATGGACCAGAGACTGGAACCTGCAGATGAAGAAATCAATATTGTCACGTGAGTGCTTTTCCCGCCTTTTAGTGGGACTCCATCCCATTATTCACGACACTCAGCCCTCTTTGTGACAAGCCCTTCACCACTGCACAACCTACCCATTCCTTTTTCCTAGACAGCATATCCCTGACTATCCCTGTAATCATTGATATTTATTTTTTGTCTTCAGTTTGGAGAAAGTTTTTGAGGATATATTACGAAAGCTCTGCAGTTTACTCCCTAATGCAATGGTAATACATTTTCTGATAGTCCCCAGTTCCGAGCTCAGCTGTAGGTACTGTGAAATCCCAGTACGGAAAAAGAAAAGCTGTTACACAGGCGATCACTTACGAGTGGCAGAGCAAGGGGCAGCCACTGTGCAACAAATTCTCAGCTACAGTCTCCCCTGACAGAACCTGGTGGCACAGGGTCTCACAGGAAGCCTCGGTGTCGTCACTACCGCTCAGAGCCACAACTCCGCAGAAAGTGGTTTTCAGAGTTGTGAGATCAAAGAGATCTGGGAACATGAAACATCAACAGCGTATAGTGATTTTTCTTAAAAACCATTTATCGTATAGTGTGTGATTTTGTAAACACCAGTTATCATTGAAAAGCTCTCGGTTAAAAGCTGTGTAAATATCAAAAGGAAGGCTGGTTGCAAAATTATTTTGGTGTTGTTTAGTAAACAGGATATGACATTTGACATTTTTCCATGTGGAGGAATAGTTTCTGTTTTAAATGTTTCAGAAAAAACTGGGAAAATTCTGTCAAAACGCCTTCTCGAACGTTTACTTGCCTATGGCGATGTGTGTCGCACTTTATTACAAGGGCTTTATTTAACTGTACACAAGCGTTCTCCAAGCTCTGTATGTGTGTGTGTCTGTGCCCGTGTATGGGTTTGTGTGCAAGTTTGATGTACGTGTGGGTGTACGTATGTATTGTCTGTTTGTGTTCTCAAGTGCGTTCCTGTTCCAGTTCTGTAGTGCGGAGAACTCGGTGAAATGGAGTTGTGGTCTTAGATACAAAAGGCATCTTGTTTGAGGCTACAGCTAGAGACCCAAAGGGTTTCAAGAGTGCAATATTTTCGGACTAGTTAAAAGTAACGACACTATTCAGCCATTCTGTGTAAATAAGGGCTAGATTATTCTGGTTGCTGCCGAGGCCAAGCGGCTGCTTAAAGAGAGACTTCTCTTTCTCGGTGATTTCCTTTTATTTTTGTGCAGCATAGGCATATATAGGGTCTATAATATGGGGTTGCCAGTCAGAGAGAGAGAGAGAAAGAGAGGGAGAGAGAGAGAGCGATTTTAAAAATTCGCAGACTGTATATAACTCTGAGCAAAGTTGGTACAAATTAAACTCAGGCTAAATGAGAAATGGTATTGTTGCGTTAAAAGAAAAAGTTTCCGTCTTACTGCCGAGACCCAGTGACTCCAGAAAGAAGCGCTTCTGCTCATCAGACATCTCCTTTGGAGCAGCGTAGGCAGCGGCCACAAGAACCAGAAGACACAGAGCGACCTTCATGATGACACTTGGCGGGAGGGAAGGGCACTGTGGATCACAGATACCAAACATTAACATAATTATGTACGGACATTCGTGATGGAGTCGCAGACAGACTTAAATATAACTCAACTGACCAATCATGCAGGCTACATGCATGTTGTGCACCCTGAACCCCAACCCCGTCCCACACACACCTACACCACCACACAAACAGCAACACCACCCCCAACACCCCAAAAAAGCCACAAAGACGAAGAAGCAGCATAAGCAAGCGAAATGAAAAATAAAACAAAAAAAGAGAAAAAGTTTGAAATAAATATAAAAGGAAAAAAAAAACAAGAAAGACTCGAACGAACAAAAAAGAGATAAAGAAATAAAAGGAAACGACAAAAAAAGGAAGAAGAAAAATAAATGCATGAAAAGGGAAGGAAAGAAAGAATAAGAAGGCAAGACAAAGAAACAAAGAAGAAAAAAGAAAAGAAGACCTTAGACACAGCAGCTTGTGTTCAACTCACCCGACGGTAGTGAAGAGAGAATCTGATCAACTGATATTCTGCGGTCAGGGGCCCGTGTTATATAGCGCTGGTCCATGTGAGAACAGTGATCTGGCTCAGTCACGCGGGGTCAGGGGACGATTGAAGCCCTCACACTGTCCTTGGCCATCCTTCTGGAAAAGTGCGCCTTGATAAGGAGCAGCTTTCTTGGAGATATTCTCTTTGAATTATTCCAGTCCGCACTGCAGGTCGGGAGGTATAACTGAATACATATTTGGACTTAGCCGAACGTGACTGTTTATACTATTTATGGACTCTTTTGAAAGAGGGATGGGGATTTTACACAATTCAGGTGTGCGATTTATTTTTATCGCTGACTTACTGTTTGAACATGAAGTTTCTTCAGTTTGTCTTCTGTTGTTTTTGACCCAGTGCAAAAATTACAGAAAGACCACTGATTCGAGACTTGCTTTGTGGCTGGCTTGCATTCGCTTTCGTATCTGCTTTTCCGTTCATAGGAGCGGACGTAAGGCCCGTTTACCCTGTGTATTTTAAGGGGGCATTTACGTACAGACAGGCGATAAAAACACCCATGTAACCCGACCATGAAACATAATCGCTTACCATGGTGTGACTGTCGTTTTCAATGCCTGTAGCTATTATGGCTGAATGCTTAACAACACCAGAAAACTCCGTAACTGTTTCTCTGAAGATTTTTTTTTAAAGAGCGCTGAAAAATCTGTGACGCTAAAAATAAATGTGAACATCGCAACTAAACCTGCATAACGAAATATGAAAGCATTGAAGTTCACTCACGCACTTTAAGATTCTTTTTTGATGCGTTTTTGAGGAGTTCTGTTACACGAATAATTTAATCAATAGTACACACAGTAACAAAAATGTTAATATCTTTTATGTTGCATGGTACTGTGTCATGGGTTGGGTGGCTGGTCAATTTTCAGAGAAAGTACTTAAACCTTGCTTCAGGAGAATAGGGTCGCACTATAGGGAAGAGTTACTATGGAAGATAGGATTGTTAGTAATCTATGCAATGAATTGACCAAATTAACAGCTGCAGCGAGATGGCCAATTCCGAGAGGAAGTTTAATGCCTCACAAAGTTTTCACAAGTTTAAATGTTGTGAAAATTCCGCAAGTGATCTGTCCAGGAACATGTTCCTTAGCCACTCCTGGATTTGAACAAAAGTCCGAAGCTCTACCACAGGGCTATCCGGCCAATCACTGAAAGTTCATAAGCGAGCGCATTTATTTTTCTCCCTTTCAATAAAAATATTTTAACATATAAAGAAAAGTTATTTTCCATCATCCACAGAAATGTGTCTAAATATTAATTAGCTATGACAAGTTGTGCAAACAAATTAAAAATTATGATATGTAAATGAACATGCCTCGCGCCTTACGCCAGTCTCATTCGCTTTGAAAGACTACAGGACTACAGAGTGAAGAAAAATGCTACCCCCCCCCCCCCACAAGCACACACTGACATCGACATAGACACCTTATTGAGATGACAAGGTTTGTTTCAAGGGAGGAATATACAGTAATCGTCGGCATTTATCAATAACAATAAATCCATAAAATCAACATATAAGCCACACATTTACTGTCATAATACTGACCATTAACACATTCATTCGTTTCTCCTTTTGAATATCTGATGTCTCTGCGTTATCTGCCAGTACATGCGTGACGTCATCGTTTCCTTGCCTGTATGGTGCTTTAAATTTAAGTACGTCCACGTTTGATCTAATGTCGCTATATGCAGCACAATCAACATGTGTTCAGCTGGTTAGGTCACATATCATTTTTTGGAGAGGAGCTGGTGTACTTTATTTGGCGAAATGCTAAATATAAACCTGACGTGTGGATCTCTAAAATAACATACTCTTAAGGTATCTAGGAATCGCTATGGCTGCAAATAGTTTTTAAAACTGTAATAGATGTCTAATCTTTGGCTTGCATATACGTCACTATACCAATTTTGTTGGAAACAGTCGACAAGGCGTTGCAGAAATTTTTCACACGCATGTTCTTGTTGCCAACACCTTGCTGTATTCACACTACCCAAAGCCACTTACACAAAGAAGTTCCTTTACAAAAAAAGCCTAAGTACGTTTCCCACCTGCTTGCACATAATGCAGAAAATTGTAGGCCTTTTTTGGGTACTCTACCGTCCTGCATTACACAACAGACGAAGCCAGTATTTTACACAGCGCATTACAGCGGATTATGGATGTTACATATAAGTGACAGCGACGAAGATCTCCATACACTACTTTGTTCGGCATTCACATGCAGCCAAACATGTGTACTTTCTCAGCTACATCATATCTTTGGAAACCCCAGATTTCAGAATCATAACTAAGTACTGGAACTATCTGGGATGAAAGATATCGAGAAATAAGTTCACTGGGACATCTCCAAGCTTCCAAAGGAATTTTAACAGTTGGTATATCCTGATTTTGGCTTTAACTGCAAGGTCCTCAACAGGAGATTTCATTAAAAATTTGGTAGTAAAGCACAAACCTAGATATGTATGAGAGTTAAAACTTCAATCTTCTCTCTACCCTAACTCCAAGATTCTTTTGCCGATAACAATCCTCCTTTTCTGAAAGCATGGGTGGGTGGAGGGAGGAGGGGTGGATAATTTTGCGGGTAGAGCTGAGGACTAGCATGTGGAAAGTTAATGCTTCGAATCCAGGAGCGGCCAAGGATTATATCCTAGAGTTTAATGTTGTGGAGACTCCATTCAGCCTCTCAGATTTGAGAGAGAGAGAGAGAGAGAGAAGTTTGTCGAGCAAATCATATTGTCGAAATGGAATTAACACTGCTTGAGACTGTTAGTTTTATATGTTCCGGACTTGCCGCCACTTTCATCGGAGCTAGTCAAACTTTGTAAAACTTTCTAGTGAGATCGATTCACCACATGCTGCTTCCCAGCTTTACTGGTTATCAGCTCGTGCAAAAGAAATACGGTTACCTGTTGCAGCCCCAGTGAGCAATGCATGACCGAGAACACCTGGTTATATTCAACGTTTTTAATGAGGTACGGTTTGCGCTGGTGTCTGACTGATGCAAGTTACGTGCACCAAAAAAGTCACCAGTGGCACTACTGCCCTCAGGTAGAGGTACCTGAATTTGCTGCGTTATAATAGCATATGACGCAATTAATCGTTATTATTGTAAAAGGTTCATTTGAATAAAATCTTTCTTTCCTTTCGTATAGGGTTTTCAAAATGTCTTCTATCATTTTCAACTAGTTTTCTTTTTTCCAGCCATGCCAACAGCTCTGTGTAACTAATGGGCAAGGGCGATAGTAGACAGGAATGTGAACGTGTCCTAAATTATCGTGAAGCTCATCATTATTCTAAGTTAAGAATTCTTTTCATTTAGAGACAGTTGGGACGATTTCACCAGCTACAGATTTTTTTAAAAAATAGGTAGGCTTCTCAAATGAATTGTCCTCCCGACCGATCGGCTGATGCACAGACAGACGCACAAAGATGTAAATATAAATATTGCAGGCATATAAGCAGATACAGAGGACAAAGTATAGCATGCGCTCAAGTTAATAATACGTTCATAATGAATCGAAGTTCGGCTCAGTGTAAATGTGGAGGTTCTGCGTTCGTGCGCGTGCGTGTGCCTGTTGGTGTGAGAGAAAGAAAGAAAGAAAGAAAGAAAGAAAGAGGGAAGCGAGAGGGAGAGAAAGAACTATGAGAGATGCTCGCGTTTTAATGTACATGAGTTGGTATGTGTGTGTGAAAGCACATACATATGTACCACCGGGGTGGGTGGGTGTTTGCTACTTAACGTCCAGCCGCAAACTATGTGCATATCAGGACGGTGTTGCTTAGACAAAGTTTACGTGGGACTGATGGCGCAACACGGGCCTCAGTCCCACCCAGTCACATTATACTGACATCGGGCCAACCAGTCCTAGTACTGTTCCCTATAGTGCCAGACGTCTGGCAGGGCAGCTACTAGATTTCCAATGACTCGGCCGGGATGCGAGCACCGATCTCCCGCCTCGGAAGCGGACTCCTTATAACATCTAGACCTCCGAGGCGGTTATGTGCCGCCGGGTTCCAGCGACATTTTATAACAAACTTGACGCAGTTGTTCGGCACGCGCTCGTATGCGTACACGTGCGCTGGCGTGCCACCGTGTCTGAGGTATGGATGGGTGCGTACGTGTGAAGGCACCCCCCCTCCATCTGTAAACGTTGCATGCAAACATGTACCATCATTAACTCTTCCCTCCGCCCGCACAAAATCACTGAAGTACACATATTTAAAACAGTGCTTGTACTTTTAACAGATGAAGGCAGGGAATTGAAATATTTCCACGCGCTCCGGAACCCACACGTAAACAGCATCTATCCATGCATTTGCGAACGCAGTAAACGCTAAACAACACGATGGGTTTCGATGCACACGTTTTTTTCGGAAAGGATTTATTTGTCTGGCACCTCATTAATCCTACTAATTCGCAAGCAATGACCTGTTTCAGATGGTTTGCAGCAATGGATGCCTGATCGTGTCTAGCTGTTGCACGGAATAAGGTGCAGCAAAGACTGGAAGCTGCAAGATCAGAAAATCAGATGTTATCGGCTGTCTTTCATTTGTCTTTGTCTTTGTCTTTGTCATATTTAGGCAAGCTGCCCACCCCCCTTTCCTCTACCCCTCCTCTCTCTCTCTCTCTCTCTCTCTCTCACATGACTTGTTTCAAAAATCTGGCAAGTTTTACCGCATGAAACTTTCTTGTGTTGCACAAACATTTTTCAGTGACATTATGCAAAATCTATGCGTCTATTTGCTGGCTTGAAATGAGGAAACGATTTTTTTCAAATGAAAGTCTCTTTTATCTGTTGTGCTAAAATTGAAGTTTCTAGAGATTTTTTTAATGGACGGTGACATACCCAGCCATTTTCTGATTATTATTGCGTGCTAAAGAGTGTGTTTATAACTATAGCGTTGATGTAAAAAGAATTTTAATAAAGCCACCTTTTTAAATGTGGCTTTCTGTTTGTTTTGATTTCTCCAACTACCAAATGGCGAGAATGATTTTGAAGGTTGGCCTCTCTGTGTTGTAATTTGCGGTTCGTTGTGACATTGGCGCTTCTAGCCAACCAGAATGCAGTACTGCCTGAGCGGTTTCCTCGCAGCGTGGGGGCAGATGAGCACAAAAGGTGCGAAGGAGGTTGCCGGGGGAGTGGTGGGGTAGCACGCCCCACTGCTGAACCGGTCACCCAGAACGGATGGGTCGCACGTCGGCTGGTGTCGGATAGGCCCGCGCCAGAATTGTGCGATGACCCGATCCTACCTGCTGATTGCAAATTGCTGGTTGCCGAGTATGTCAAGTTTCTTGACGTGTTTACTGAAGCCGAG
>SMGT01010283.1:85418-101076 GCA_004794575.1 Lanistes nyassanus
GGGGGGGGGGGGGGGGAAGTGTATTCGTTTGTGTAAATAAAAAGGCATATTCACATCCTAAAATGGCGATATAATGTTCATCTCAAGGTGTGCCAACATTTAATTGTAAATGTTTTTGCTGGCTGACTAGTATTTAATGAAAAAAAGGCTCTTTCTCTGAGCATTTAAGAATTATCATTCTGTATTGTACAAAGCAGTCAACGCGAAAAGTACCTGCAGTCGGGCTGGTATTTCCTATACAGGTGTAATACAAACCTTTGACATTTACTCGCGACGCTGGATAATAAAGATGACCATTATAGCTGTTCTAGAATCTGTTCGATGTTCATAACACTCCTTTTAATTTATATCATTTATAAATCATTAATAAACCAAACTAAACCTAACCGAACCGAACCGAATTAAAACAAAATTATACAACACGAACAGAACAGTGTGAACTTACTGTCTACACATCGAGGGGCAGTCTTGGCGAAGAGTAACCATGTCCTCTGAATCCCCGGCTAGCGCCTGAGCGCATAGGTGCTCGCAATGACCCTCGGCCTCTGCCCCCTCGCGCAGAAAGGTGCACACAGTCGTCTTCAGGTTATTGCGATCAACGATGTCTGAGGGGGAAAATACTTTTAGCTTTCATTGTTTGGTTATATCGTGTATAAATGAACTAATTGACAGACAGACAGACAGACAGACAGACAGACAGACAGACAGACAGACAGACAGACAGACAGACAGACAGACAGACAGACAGACAGACAGACAGACAGACAGACTGACTGATTGATTGATTGATTGATTGACAGACAAACAAGCAAACAAGCAAACAATCAGACAGACAGACAGACAGACTGATTGATTGATTGATTGATTGATTGATTGATTGATTGATTGATTGATTGATTGATTGACAGGCAGACAAGCCAACAGACAGACAGACAGACAGACAGACAGACAGACAGACAGACAGACAGACAGACAGACAGACAGACAGACAGACAGACAGACTGATTGATTATGTGCAGTAATCACCGAGTGAAAAAATGTCTTCAAAGTCAAGTGGAAAGAATGCTATGCTACTGACGAGCGGCTGAACAACAGCAGCAGCAGCAACAACATTATCATCAACAACAACAACAGCAACAACAATTTCCAAAATACTGTTTGTCTGCGACTCGGTGTCCTCCGTACGTTTGTAGGGAAACCGCTAACTCGAGGAAAGGCCGATAGATTGAGTTAGACATTCTACGTCAAACAACTCGATCCTAGTGACGGTCTGAAATGCTTCTATCCCCAGATGTGATATTCTTAAGATAACAGGAATTCAATTTAAAGAAGAAGAAAAGAAAAGACTGATAATTTTGTGCTCTACCAACTGTATCCAGAAGGAAACGCTTCTCCTTTGGAACGGCGTAGACGACAGCGATAAGAACAGCGAGAACCAAGACAACCTTCATAGCGGCTTGAAGAGGTCTGAAATGTTGAAACACAGAGAAAAATGTGTTAGATAAATGCATGCATTTACAGGTACGTACAGCCACGCATACACAGAACGAGCGAGCACACGAGTACATATATGTGTGTCTTACTGTACAAACGACGTAAAGACAAGAATTAATGGGATCAGATGTACGTGTTGACAGATATATAAGCAGCAGTGAACAATTTATTTTTGTAAGTATGTTAAGGTGAAGAAGCAGAACTCGGGTTGAGATATAACTGATCTGATGATAATGGCTTACTAGGGGAGTTTAACCCTAGTAAATGGTAAGATAGCAGTGTTGCGTAGCTACATTGTTTGAGTGACATATTGTCTGCTTGGGTGTGTATGCATGCGTAGTTTTCTTGTATGTATGTATGCACGTATTTAATATTTGTATAGACTTATGTATCTGGCCATGAAATGCTAAACAAACCTGCGTAGATCATTTTGTAAACGCATGCGTACTTTATTTTCAAATAGAAAGATTTTTTCTGAAAAAAAGGCTTCCAGCCATTTTGCACCCATCGCCCACCCGCATCGCGATGTCCGATAAGGTTAACTCGTTAAAGAGAAAACATGTTTTCTTTACCATGAGGGCAAAAACTAGGTAAAGCGCGCGTATCTGGCAGTCTTTGGAAAACCTGGTTTTACAATCTCTCTCAAACACTCCTTTTCGGTGGCTAATTCCATACAGTTATGTATGAGTTTCTCAGCTCACATCTACCTTGCCCTCCCAACTACAACACATGCAAGACTTTGTTTTTACAAATGAGTTATCGTTCCTGTGTGGCTCTTGCACATAAAGAGAGGTTCCAGTAGAAGAAGCTGCGCCTTCAGCCACTATTCAATCACACGTGCAAAAGTTAAGTTTTCTTTTATTTTTAAAAATGACGGCACAGTCAAGACGGCAAGCCGGCGTGCTTAAGTAATGTCGTTGTGTAAGATGCACATGTGGACGACTTTTATCAGACCGAATCTTGTTTCACCTTCTTTCAGCTTTAGATAACTGGGTCTCTCAAGGGGAAGGAATTCTCGCTTTCCACGCAAAGAGCTGAGTGACAATATTTCGGTGTAAATGATGTGTCAAGAATTTTCTGAAAAAGAAACAAAGCTGTAGTTATATGACTAAACGTTTTCTGAAATATTGTCTATATGTTATGTCTAGTTAAATGTGATTAGCCCTAGCGTTGAGGAATCATCTGATTTGTCTAAGCCTGTAGGGGAAAAAGTTCCTTGGTGAAATGCCCGGTAGACGGCGGAGTTGAAATTAGCTACACGGTCGTGTTTGCTCCCAGAAAATCCTGCTATGAGATGTTCCGAAAGGGTACGTGTCTTTTTTTTTAATTGTGCCAGCTCATGGGATCTCTCATGTGTCGCTCAGCACTCTGGTTCAGCATACGACTGTTTACATGATTAGCGAAAAACAAAATGTTTGGCTAGCCACTGAATCGGATCAGAGTTAATAATCTTCTGTCCAGAAGATTGATTGATTGATTGATTGATTGATCGATGGATCGATTGATCGATTGACTGACTGATTGATTGATTGACTGACTGACTGGGGGTAACCTCTATCTCGGATCACAGACTATCTTACAGAGGGTTCTTGCCGTTCCATGCTGACAACGACGATATTTAGAAAGCAGTGAAAGTTTCTGCTTCCTAACGTGACGGCAAGACTGATTCTAAATTTTACCAGTTTTCTGGCGTCAACCACATACTGTGAATACTTGCATTTTTATCTGACAGCGTTGCAAAGTCAAAAACAGTCAGGCTGTAATTTTTGAGTCGAACATAACTTGTCCTCTCCATGTTCTATTTTGTCGGTCTTTCGTGATTCGTCGAAGTCGACCAAAAACAGTAATAAAGAACTAATCGTCAGCGTCAGCAGCCCCCACCCTCAGAAAAAGGGGGTCGGTTTAGGTTTCATCAAAACAGTTCCAGATGGTCTGTCGAGAGAAGACTTGTCTCGAACAAGAAACTGGGAAAACATTTATCGACCCAGAGTGGATGCCTTTGTTGATAGATCTCTTCCCAGACTTCGTTACCAATGCTTTCGTTCGGCCTGTTTGAACCCTTTGAGACCGACATTATTGACTTGATAGTCATTCTGTTTGCCAGGACTAACACTGAACCTCTGGTGGTAAACTAAACCCTTAATGTGATAGTTGCGTACAGCGATTCCTCTTGATTCCCTTTAAAAACTACCTTCTTGGTATCCCCATGCCAAATATTTTAATCCTTGTTTCCATGTTTTTACATGTGCCAAATATTGTAATCCTTGTCCCCACGTTTTAACCTGTGCCAAATATTGTCTCTACTAGTTCTTGGAGCTTACACAATATGCATCTACAAAAAACGAATAAAATTATTCTGTTTTCTACAATTTTCAGCTCGGAGCTCAGAGCGCGTTTAAATGCTGGTTTGCTCACAGTTGACACTGAGGTTACAGATACTGTAACTGTAAATAACTCTGGTTTAAATCCTTCAAATCGGTAAAGTTGTCAAGAAACTTTACACTCGTGTTTTATATTTATGTTATGGTTTGATCATAATTACGAAGATATAACAGATAAATTGAAGTAACCATCGCATTCAGTTGCAAGAAACGCAGAAAAGTGTATCTTTCCTAGTCTTTTATAGTCCGATATTCGACAGCTTTGGTTGCGAGGTAAAACCTGTTTGTTGCTGAACGTCCAGCCCCAAACTCAATGCATATCAGAACGGTCCGCACGTGGGACTTCTGTTGCAACACAGGCCTCAGTCCCACCCAGTCACATTATACTGACACCGGGCCAACCAGTCCTAGTACTGTTCCCTGTAGTGCCAGGCGTCTGGGAGTGCAGCTACTAGATTGCCATTTTTTAAGTCTTAGGTATGACTCGGCCGGGAAGCGAACCACCGACCTCCCGCACTGGAAGCGGACGTCATTACCACTAGACCACCGGCCGTTCTGGTTTAAAATGGAATGATGTCCGACATTTCCAGGCAAGACACTCCGTGTGGAAAGCGCTGTGACAGCACCGTCATGCACAATCTCAACGGAAAACTCTTACACGACGAATTATAGGGTGGTGGTCGATCATCTCAAATCCACAATGCTTCAGGCACTGCTTTCACTTAGTACATTAAAATGGTCTGTAGTTTACAGTAAGAGCGGGCATTTTTCTCATGATAATGTCCGCAAAGAGCATTGTCAGAAAAGATGGCTAAGTTTGTCAATAATAACCCCATCCGCATTCCAATGGCAGGTCTAACCTTAGCACTAGGTCTGATACATGAGTGGCTGTACCTCCTTTCATAAAGTTCCTTTAAATTTCACACGGTGAACGCGCCCTTCAGTCAGATGCTGAATCGAAGGAAGAAAAAAATACACATGCACAACAGATGAAAGCTTCACATCTGCAAGAACACAAGCGTCTCGAAAACAAACCAAAAAAAAACAACCCAACCCATTTCTTTCCCTACCCTGTATCCTGCATACCTTCCTAGGCCCTACTCACGAGGGCAATGGCTATGTGTTCACAGTATGTAAAGGAATACAAATACATTTAATTTATAGTCTATATCCATTTCATTGATCATGCAAACTTTGAAACTTTTACATAAACCTGTGTAACACATCTTGCGGCATATTATTCTGCTGTCATTGCATCAATAGTGTGATCCTGACTCAAACTGTACGTACGTACACTAAATGCGGCAAGGATACGGCAATCTTTTATATGTGTTGCACGGGACTGTCGATTTAAAAAAAGATGTCCGTGTCCTTTTCTGAGTGCAACTTTAAAAAAATTCATTGCTGCCCAGAGCAGAGACCTTGACTACCACATCCGCGCTGGCACCATGACCTTGACACATACTCTTTGGTGTCTTTTATCTGTTCCTAAGTGCCACCAGGCAATAAAGACAGTGTTTGGCAGACCGTTCTCCTTTGTTATAAATAGTACCAAAAATAAGCAGATACTGCAAAATCGTGATCGAAAGGTCGGGTGGCGTGACGAAGGGCTGAGACCCCCCACCCCACAAAGGAAATTAGAAATCGTGAATCTGCCACAACGACGACTGCTTATAGAATTGTCAAATATCACGGCCGGAAAATTTCGGTACATCAGTCTAGCTGACCACTTAAAGATGCCTATACATTTGGGGGTTACAAGATTTCATCTCGTTAGCTTTTGACCTTTAACTTCGTTTTATTTCATTTTTTAAAATTATGCGCTCATCCAGGAGTTGTCATCTCGGCGTCTCCGTACCTCCACACCTCCATCCACCTCACCCACCTTACCACTCCTTCCACCTCCCATAAACAGCACGATATGCACACCTGTAGTTACTTCATGTGGTGTTACAGTTAGTACCTCGCGTTGTTCTCATTCTCGCGTGAAGATGGCACCTGTCGTCAGGATAGCAAAACTTTTTTTTTTTTTGGTCATGACGGACTTTGCCTTTGGGTTTATCTCTGGGTCTCTTTATCTTTCGCTCTCCTTATAAAGATCAATGCCACTGCGAAAAGTGCAGACTAAACCGCCGATCTGGTAAGCCTGTCACACTTGATGCTGTTAGATTGACTAGGATATTGCATGGTGTCGTGGGTTCATTTTTCTAGTAAGGTGCACTGCCTTACCTGCTCTGATCTACATCACCGATGAGCTGTAATCCGAAGAACATTTACTACCTCTAACCCTAACTTTTAATTGTGAAGGACTCAGTTCTGCTATATTAACATAAATATTCTAGAGCTTTGTTGCGCTGCACTGCAGTTATAAGACAGATCCTTTATTTTTCAGATTAAGTTTGACAAGTTGACGTTTCTAACTCTCTTTGTTCTCTCTTTTCTTCCGTCTTTTCCTTGGTCTGTGTCTTTTCGACACCACTCACTTACTCACTAAAGTAATCGATTAATGAATCAACCATTCGAACGAACGAACGAACGAACGAACGAACGAACGAACGAACGAACGAACGAACGAACGAACGAACGAACGAACGAACGAACGAACGAACGAACGAACGAACGAACGAACGAACGAACGAACGAACGAACGAACGAACGAACGAACGAACGAACGAACGAACGAACGAACCGAACAATGTACGAACCAAAGAATATACGAACCAAAGGACGTACAAACGAACGACCAAAGGAGCAATTGAACAAACAATAAGTCAATTAATCAACGTAAGAAGATTATTTAGGAATTTATCCATAGAACCTAATCTCATTACAATCTTCTTTTCTGATTTTTCAGATACTCCCGTAGTCGTCGTCTCAGGTTCATGATGAAGGTCGCCCTGTGTCTGTTGGCTCTCGTGGCTGCGGCCTGCGCTGCTCCCAGCAACCTGCAAAAGAGACTGTTCCTGGGAGACCTGGACCCACTGGGTAAAAAACAAAATGCGAGAAAAAGAAACCATGCTTTATTGTGCGGTCAATTTCCGTCATCGGAAGAATAAATGAGTTCTTTTCCGTCCAATTAGTCAATCTGTGCCGTCAATTTCCTCCACTAGAGACCGCCTCGGTGGTCTAGTGGTTAAGGCGTCCGCTTCCGAGGCGGGAGGTCGGTGGTTCGCATCCCGACCGAGTCATACCTAAGACTTAAAAAACTGGCAATCTAGTAGCTGCCCTCCCAGACGCCTGGCACTACAGGGAACAGTACTAGGACTGGTTGGCCCGGTGTCAGTATAATGTGACTGGGTGGGACTGAAGCCTGTGTTGCGACAGCAGTCCCATTATGGCAGCACGTAAACTTGTCTAAGCACCACCGTCCTGATATGCACTTAGTCTGCGGCTGGACGTTAAAACAACAAATACCCCCCTCCTCCTCCATTATTGCCCGTTGTTACGTCACGTGGTTGTCTGACTGATGAAGTCGTCTGATCATCTAGGTCTCTTCGACGTCCCCTCCGTGGAGAAGGCGGTGTGCGGTATCGCGACGATGGGGGGGTCCGATGAAACGGAGACATCGTGTGAAGGCCTGTGCCACACTGTGCTGCAAGGGGAGACTGTCGCCGAGAACTTCCTGCACAGCGGATGCCCGTTCGTCTGCAGGTCGTAAGTACAGGCGCTGCTGGCTTTTTTCTCTCCGGTTATGAATTTTAAGGTTGCCTGAGGATACGAAGAAGCGGCCAAAGAGTTCCCAGTTGTCCAAAGAGCTTGCAGTTAAGACGGTTTGTGTTTGGGGGGGTTGTGCCGACTTGGTCGGGGAAAATTGGAAACATGTTGTTACATTGAAAGATAAGGATAGTGAGAAAAGAGAGAGAAGGGAGGGAAGAAATAAGGAAACAGAAGGAGGGAAGAAACGAGAGAGTAGAAGGAAGAGTGAGAATGAGCCTGTTTCTCTTGGGAAAGAGTGAAGTGATAGATGACGATAAATGGGAAGATCTTTACAGAAGAAGAAAGGCATTTGTCTTCCCAGAATCAATCGCCACATTATTTAATTGCTGTATTTTGTAACAATCTTAACAACAGTAATGAAAGGGCTCCAAATAGCTAATAAACTGAAATTTAATAATTTATTTTTTTCAGCCTCCAGTATCTCGTCCACTTGTTCCCATGCGCTACTACTGCACCATAATCAGATCATGGGGTGTTTACCTCGAGTTTCGATTGGACATAATACATCTTGACATGACAGTTGGTTAATAAACTTTGGTTACAAAACTCTGACCTTGTTCAATCTTCCTGTAAACTGTGGACATGCGCACAACACGAATTGTGTATAATATGCTACAGTACATCAATACAGATAGCAAGAAAGACAATACATGCCCGCATGCAAGTGTCGGTAAGTCTGTTTTGGTGAGAGAAAAAAACACGATTAGAATGAAAAAGAACTGCACACAATGCTCGATACAGTCAAGATAGTATGTGCACCGCATGCATGGGATGGTGTGTGAGCCGCACATATGCGTACGACTGTTTTGTGTACACGCATACTTTCAGGAAGTGGTGTTCACGTTTGGAAGCGACTATCGTTTGACCCGCCCTTTTCTTCCTTTCTTTGTTGTGATTGATTGATTGATTGATTGATTGATTGATTGATTGATTGATTGATTGATTGATTGATTGATTGATTGATTGATTGATTGATTGAACTTCGGTTCAACTTCTTTCGTCCTTAAACTTCTGTCTTGCTGTTGGCTTTCCTCTATTATTCCCAGTGACAAGGGGGAATATACCGAATGAGCGCAAAGTTTTTGGTCGACGGGGAATACCTGCATGTGTGTATGTGTGTGTGAGCGTATGTATGTGTGTGCGTGCGTGAGTGCGTGCGTGTATGTCTGTGTGTATAAATGTGGGTACGTTCATGTGTGTGTGTTTGTGTGTATGCGCGCGTGTCTTTGTGTGTGCGTGTACGAGCATGCGTGCGTATGTCTGTGTGCCAACGCGCGCGAGCGCGCGTGTGTGTGTGAAAGAGGGAGATAGTGCAGGTGGATGCGCGTGATTGCGCGTGCGTGTGTGCGTGCTTGTTCGTACGTACGCGTGTTTGTGCATGCAGGCTTTCGCGGGAGTTTTTCTTGCTCAAACCCAGCATTATAAAGTCACATAATATTACATCAAGGAAGTAAGCTATTTATATCTGCAATCAGTGAGTGGGGATCAACATGATGTGTCCATTTATAGTAATATTTCAGGAATAAAAAAGCTAGATAGCACCAGATTTTTTTCTCAGCTATGTAAACTGTATGACACTGTGTTTTCAGGTCCAGGACAGTTCAAAGCCTGCAAGTTAATAAATCGACAATGAATGTTACAGATACCTTATTTGGATAAAGGAATCTGTAAGTGTGCATGCGTCACGACGCGTGTGTGTATGCGTGAATACCACAGACGCGGTCTCCACAGCCAGCACATGACTCCACTCCCCTAAAAAATGCTCCTACACCCTCCCTTCCATAGCTAGTTGGAAGAAATTTCTCCCATAAAAGAATGAATAAGTTAATGAGATTTAGTATATGCGTGTGTGTATGTGGACCGGTGGAATTGTGTCTGTGAAGGTGGTTATTTGTATCATTACTTGTCTATCTGAATGGGAACGCACATGTGTTTACTTATTTAGGTCCGTGTGATAAGCTTTGTACTTTTCTGCATATCGATGTGGTTTTACTGGAGTCGGTGTTGTGACGTGCTGTCATGAGAACAGTCTGATGTTTCTATCTCCCGCTGAAAACCTAAAAGGTAACTTATTATCTTCTGAGACGCAGAGCTCTCTGAATCGTCGATATGACTTGAAGGAGCTAAAAGATGCATACAAGTGTGTATGCAACTAAAAACTTACATTCGTTACATAAAAACTTACATCTGACCCATAATGTTAATGCATTAGAAATGTCTGAGTGACACATATTCTGTATATCGCACTGTATGGCTAAGCTCTGCTTTGTTCAGTGTTTACCTGTTCTTCGATCAGGCAGCTCGTCATTCTGAGGTGGTCGATTAGTCCGACTATGAAGAAAGAAATTCAGAAGATTTTGCACCCCACAGGGCTTAGCTGCACAGGTTTGTCTTGCATTTCCTTACCTTAAATATGGCATCTCAGATGGAGAACCGGCTTTCTTGGCATCACTCCTTTGTGTGATCGCGACACACTCTCCAGCAGCCAGGGATGTGAACGGATAATAAAACTACAGAATGATGTTGGTGTACAAAGTTTGAGCATGCTTTAGAAAGTTAATATTTTTTCTGATATTATATAAACGCAGTGAAGAATCTGACCAAGGGCAGACAACAGCATCACTGTAGGTACAGATAGAGACTGGTGGGGGACGATCCATAGTTTGAGAATTGATCACAAGTCCCGTTTTCGACCCTAATAATTCTGGAAAAATCCAGCACCAGCCGCTAATACTAAATGAAGAGAGGAATCGTGCTAATAAAATGAACACGCACTCACTGATCAATGTTTAAAAAAAGCAACAAAACAGCTGTCCCTGAAATCAGGACATGTCGGTGCTTATATCTTTGTAGTTCGAATGACTGAAAACGTGACCAAACCATTTTCTTTTCTTGGCTCAGGCATTTCTTATCTAACATGTAGACGGTCTCAGAAGTCTTCAAATAAAAGGTCCATCGGATTTTCTGTTGACTCAGTCCCACCTTCCACTGTTAAAGGTAAATTGTTTCTACAAAGCATTTCAGTCAGTCTTAACATCGCGTCATCCATTTGTACATTTCTTTACCTGCAAAATGAAAGGGCGTAAACAATCTCCTTATTTCTTACTAATATAAGTGTTCACTGTGAATTCACCTGTCATAATTTATCGTCAACAGCTATGGTTTTCAAATTCATAAGGATCTGTGACTTTATAATATATATTTTTTGTTCTTGCTGGTAGTTTTATTATTAAACTTTATTGATGAAATTACCAACAGGAAAAAATCAGCTAGTCATTTTAGACTCGGAGCAAGAAAACTATATTCTCTGTTACACTTGCGTTTGTATCCCATAAAGCTAGTGAATATTGCAAGACTTTCTTCAGTAATTTAACGTCTCTCTCTCTCTCTCTCACAGAAAATGGAATAATAAAGATTCAGTCTAAATGTATATGTAAGAAGATCACATGCTATAAACTTGTAATCATATACTTAATTCAATTCAGACACTGTAGATATAGAACACCAATTTGTGTTTATGTTTGTTCAGCGTATTCGGACGTGTCCAAACAAATAAATTATTTCGCACTATTAATGAGCTTTTGTACGTTAGCACATTATTAGTTCAAATCAGCTCCTTTGGTGGGATTAAGGTTACTTGTGCCCACATTTTACTATATCATCAGTAATTTTTGTACACACATTTTAAGTTGTTCCATATTAGAATTCGATCTGCAGCAGACTGGTCTGACAGTCGGACTTGAACTCTGACCTGACGGTAACTGTCTGGCCAATCGACGTTTTTGTTTGGACGTGAAACAGGTCAAGGTCACGGCGCTAAGCATTGCCATGAAGTTCGCTGCTGTTCTTCTTGTCCTCCTGCCCTTGGCCTTGGCCACACCTGAGAAACGGGTGTTTATTCAAGGTACGCACGTAACATACAACACACATCAAAATTTAATTATGTCGTTATTTTTTTTTGTAGTGTCACTTCACCTTAAAAAAATAATTCACCAGATGGTCTTAGAATGAGACCTCACGCGAGAAAGTCAGTAGCTGGTTGGATACAATCCGACTTAAGTCGGAAACATGTTTCAAAAAAAGACAGACACAAGCGTTCTTTCATATTTTGGTATTGATGACTTCCATTAGAGATAATGAAAGTTTTTAAAAACGCAGTAAGCGATTTCGTCCTCAGTCTGATAGTGTGCGAACACGTTTGTACTGCATGAGAAATAAAACTTAGTTATGTCATGCGTAAACATACAGACCTTTTCTGTATGTGTAACCATCCTTTGCTGGTCAGTGCAAGCAGCGGCAGGACTGATTATATGGTGTTAGTGTTTTTTTCCTCAGGCTTATATCGTATGAGGTTGAAATCATGTATACCAACTATGGGAACTTTATGGGTTACGTATGTGGTTGAAATGATGGTACCCTATGGGTTATGTAAGTGGTTAAAAAGGATGGTACCCTATGGATTATGTATGTGGTTAAAAAGGATGGTGCGCTATGGGTTACGTATGTCGTTGAAATGATGGGACCCTATGGGTTTTGCATGTGGTTGAAATGATGGTACCCTATGGGTTACGTATGTGTTTAAATGCTGGGACCCTCTGGCGGGCAGATCTGTTCGACTTCACGCAGCTGAAGTCTCTGGTGGCACAGCTGGCGCATCAGTTGGGAGATGAGCCCACGGAGCAGACGTGCGAGTCCGCGTGCCACGGCATAATAGCCGGCGAGACTGGCCTCCTGCACAACGCCTGCCCCCTGGTGTGCCGCTCGTGAGTGGTCCTCTTGCCTCAAGAGTAGTCCCCCTTTGGAAAAACGTTTGCTTACGATAGGCGCATAAAACTATTTCGGTGCTGATCATTAAGCATGTCCACTATGGCTTTGATAATGATGACTATGACGATGAGTGTGATGACGATAACGAGGACGATGATGACGCCCACGTTGACGTCGAAGATCATGGTGTTAATATATAATGAATCCATCACAACCCCACATATTCATACCTCTCACCATGTGGTTTCCATCCATCCATCCATCCATCCATCCATCCATCCATCCATCCATCCATCCATCCGTCCGTCCGTCCGTCCATCCATCCATCCATCCATCCGTCCGTCCGTCCGTCCGTCCGTCCTTACACTCATCTGCCAGCATTCCGTCCATCCATCCGATGTCCATCCATCCGTCCTTCCATCCATCCATTCACTGTAATATTAAAAAGTTAGTTGAAGGAGGCAGAGAGAGAGAGAGAGATGGGTGGGGGGAACGAGGGGAGGGGGGAGACATTCACACATAGATGGTGCGCTCACTGCTGACTGAATAGCCGTAACTTTATCAACAGATTATGTCATTCGATTGTTCAGTTGTTCGATAGTTCGTTTTCCTTTTATTTTTATTGAATTATTTATCATATTTATTGATTTATTTGCTTGCTCTGCACAGTTTCCAAGCCTTGGTGGAAATGTTCGACACGTTGCCTCAAGACGGAACTACAGCTGCCCCGCAATAGATCGTCAGTTTTGTATCTCGTATCGTTCACAACAGCCGGTTATTAAAGTTGATGCAGTTTGTTTTTCTTTGTCGTTTGTCCGCGTTTTACTGCTGAAAATTGTGCAGCGGGATTTCAGTGTAACGCGTAAGAAAGTGCACATCTTCCAGGAAAACTGCTGATATTGTCGGTTTTTATGTAATGTACTGCAGTGTTGTATAAGGGTTATGTGTGTGCGTGCGTGCGTGCGTGCGTGCGTGCGTGTGTGTGTGAGAGAGAGCGAGAGAGAGATCAGGGGCAGATAGGAAGAGAAGAGGAGGGGTGACGGAGAGATAGAGACGAGGGAGAGAGAGATAGAGAGGGAAAGAAAAGAGAGAATAAGAGAGAGGGGGAGATTAGACGGGAGGAGAGCAATGGGGAGAGAAAGGAGAAGGATAAAGGTAGAGACAGAGGGAGGGAGAGGTGAGTATGAGAGCTAGAGTGAATGAGACAGACAACTGTAAACTTTTCTTAGACGGATAATACATAGCCCTTTCAAAGCGGGATGTTACAACAGGTAATAAACTCATCTATAGAAACTGCTCCACACCAACACACAATCAACGGGCGCACGAGCACAAAAACCTGCACACATACATTACACACATGCATTACACACATACATTACACCCATACATTACACACGTGCATACACTCACACACGCACGTACACGCATATATGCAGCTTGTTGGTTTTAATTTTCTGTTCGCTTGTTTGGCTGCCTTTATGGCTTTCTTTAATTTTCTCGTAATTCGGGAGACGGACAAATAAGGACGCTTAGGTTTACTTGTTGTGACCCCACGATACGTAGACTGGGATAACAATTGACAAGACATATCCGGAAAACTCATAAATTTCCGTTTTTATCGTAAAAGCCCCCTCAGCCGCAAAACACCGATCTCTCCTTGAGAGACATTTGTGTGGGCCAACAGGGTGTTGCAGATACAGATCGTAAGTGTTAAATGCCTTCAAACACGCCATATTTACTTTAGTACTTAGAAACATTATTTACGTTATCGTTTCAGTGACTGAAGGTACACAAAATATGTCATTAGTTTTAAACGCTAGCTACATTGCCGACATTAAAATTGACGTCAAGTGAGTTCAAGTGGTGATCAGAGAGACAAATATCCTCAGGCCCACATCAGATGAATTTTTTTAAGGATAACTAAAGGTTTACGGTGACTAAAGAGTTATGACGAGTAAAGATATAGGATAACCAAAGACTTAAGATAACTAAAGACATCGGGTGACCATAGACTTGGATAACTGAATATATTTCATTTTATTATTTCTGTTTGTTTCAGAGCTTTTGTGGCACCAAGAGTGTTTCCGATGTAAAAACAAGCATCAGAAAACTTAATAATCAACTGTTTGTGTTTACGCGAGTGAAATTTTCAATGACCCATCCCGTCAGTACAGCGTTCTTACTGCCGAAACTAAGGCTTCAACTGGAAAACTGATTTTAGCAGTGAATGGTTGGTGTCAAGAGTCCATCAGTCACATTATACATCCTGGATTGTTGCTGTTACTGAATCTAGTCACGCATGGCCTCTTTCCTCCAGGAGCAGATACTACAGCTGCTTCGTGTGCCGTGATGCTGGAAGTCACTCAAGCAGAAACCGTTTAACATCAAATACATTTCTTGCGTCTCCTTCAGGATAGCAAATAAGGGACTAGAAGAATCTAGCTGCTGGCGAGGAAAGGTATGTAGGCCTGTGTGTGTGTGCGTGTATGCGTGCATGTGTGTGTGTGTGTGCGCGCGCGTGCGTTCGTGTGTGCACAGATGTACGTTTGTGTTTAGCTACAAGGGGATAGCTACTTTCGTACTGGCATGTATGTACACACAATGCGTACGCAATGTAAGGTATACATTTACGTATGCATGCATGTATGAAGGTCACAAAAGGTATCACTGTACAGCTCGTATGAATAAAATATAGTTTGGGTTTCGCTGCTTAAAGATCCGTAGGATAATACGTGCGTATCAGGGCGGCGTTGCTTGAGACAACATCCTGCCACACGTGGGACTGCTGTCCCAACGCAGGCTTCAGTCCCACCCAGTCACATTATACTGACACTGGGCCAACCAGTCCCAGTACTGTTCCCTATAGCCCCAGGCGTCGGGCAGGGCAGCTACTAGACTGCCAATTTTTATGTTAGGTATGAGTCGATGGGGATGAGAACCACCGACATCCTGCTTTTTAGGCGTATGCCTTAACCTCTAGACCAGCGAGGCGGTCCCATATGAATGAATGAATGTCGCTATCACATATACCTCACATAACAGCGGCGTCCATGACACTGACAAGCCCTGTACCCACCCGTAAATACCTTAAAGTCTAGCTCTACTTCCTGGTTCGCGTTATTGTTAAACTATTTGAAAAACGTGTCAGATCATTGCACGCATGAGCCGAGGTGAAGCAACATTCTGTCGCTCTTCTCCATGTACTTCGGCTGGACTGCCTAAGGTAAGCACGGCGTCCGTCCATTCCTTTCCTTAATTTGTTACAGACACATAGGACGTCAGCTATAGGACACGCT
>SMGT01010283.1:102470-122620 GCA_004794575.1 Lanistes nyassanus
GTTCGATAATATTTTATTTATTTCAAATACTAGCAACGGGTATGAATGAAATGTCTATCCAAGTCTAAAACAGCTTCCAAACAACCTCTTTTAAAATCGTTAGTTCATATTATTAAACACACACATGCGGGAGTACACACGCACGCACGCACGCACGCACGCACGCACGCACGCACGCACGCACGCACGCACGCACGCACGCACGCACGCACGCATGCACGCACGCACACGTCCACACCAAGAAAGAAAACCCGGATTAGCTTGTGGGAGTGCAGAATTACTCATCTGCAAGACTTCCTGAACGCTCTTTTTCTGTTCCATTTTACCTTGTAGCATATAGGCATTTAGGACACTTATCTCAAACGTAATCTTCCGGGTTCAAATGGTCACATCTGTTACTCTGCGTATGGCTTCCCTCTTCAATTTTGAAGAATTTAAGTAGAATTATCTACAAATATGACATCAGTTTCAGCACAGGATGTCCATCCATCCATCCATCCATCCATCCATCCATCCATCCATCCATCCATCCATCCATTCATTCATCCATCCATCCATCCGGGTCTATCTGAGTGTGTACATTTATACATATACATGTTTTTAGAAATCAACATTGCTACTTAATTCTCACACTTGTTAGTAACATGTCACTAATAGCTTATAACCGACAAAGTTTAACTACAGGGATTTGCAGGTCAGCGTTATGTGTTAATCGAAGTTAGCGAACCCATTTCCCCTTAAAGCTGTCAAAACATATAAAGTGAAAACATTGTCAATAGGCGCAACCCACAGCTTAGCGGTTATATGCGTTCTCGTCACGGATACAGAATATCTTGGATCCGGACCTCATGTCCCGCGCGGGTGTGTTCGCTGGATGCAGCACACCTTTACAAGGCTGGCCACTCCAGCAAAAGCCAGCCAAATGACAAGGAACAAGGTTTAAAACTGGCGCCAGGCAGGCTGTACAGCGATAGTATCTTAATATCTATTGACGAATATGACTGTGTCCGTAAACCCCGGGCCAGCCATTTCACCGTCGCAGATGTATGAACACTAACTCTGTAAAATATATATATATATATACTGTCGGGGATTAGTTCAAATAACGTTCTACATTCGTTTTATAAGCATTCCATGAAAAACAATACATCATTAGAGATACGTTTGTTGAGAAATTTTTAGAATTAAGCAACTTCCTTTTTCTTCTGCTGGAAATTTCGTGAGTTGATTACAGCAGACTCATTGATAGCCGTAACGATTTTTTTTTAATTTTTGCGGGCAAGAATTTCAACGTTTCTTTACCCCTTAAACGTCATTTCCTCAATAAAATCTCTGTCATTTCAGTGGTGTCGTCTGCCATTGTAATTACAAAGACAGAATTTTCGAAAGCTTTTGCCGGACGTTAGCATGCGATGTACAACAGACCCGATTGAAAATCTGTAGTAAACTACTACACAACCAGTTTACTTCCCTTAATTGCTTCCTATCTCTCGAGTCCCCGAGTGTATTTGACAACAGTCCGGTGGCAGCTAACCACTGTCCACAACTTTCAATCTGAGGCAATTGTATAGCCGCGACAATCGTGAGTGATGCAGATCGGGATGTGAAATCTGTCACAGTCCAGACAGATTGCATGACGTTGTGATCTAAACCTACCGGGAATTCTCCCTTCTGAAAACCTCACGTCTGTTAAACTTGTCATCGCTGAGCTGTGGATAGTCGAGACAGAAATAAGCAATTACACCGAGGAAACGTAAATTAGCTCGTTTCTAAGTCCTTTAAATTCTGTCAAATTTTGTGAAGTTAGCGGAGGAAGAAACATTCGTATTAATGCGTGCACTTTTCTGTTTTCCTTTGCGCCCTTTTTTGTTCGTATTTTTACTGTACAATCCTCATGAAGCATAGTACTTCCGCCAAACACTCCGGCAGGGGACAGAACTCCACTTCCCTTGCACACAAGCCGCAGACGACAACATGGTGGCAGTTGAACAAAATGACGTTGGCGATGCGTTCCCGGCACAAGCAGCAAAGCCTGGCCTCTTCCCTGTACAGCCCTGATGTCCCTACAGAACAAAGAGGGGCTGATGCCTAAAAGATTATATACACATCAGGGGTGAGGAAATACAGGGGCTCGGTGACCAATAGCCCTTTGAAATCGTTGCTAGGCCACCAACAACTATGAGTCGCTAGCCCAGTGAAAACGGGCGACTGATTGTTTTGGACCGACTCAGCAGGTGTCACTGTTAGTATTTCCCTGATGACCAAAATACCCCACTAAAGGTGGCGATGCTTCCTTACTAATACCCTTTAAAATCAGATCAAGTTTTTCGTGACCTTTCAAGGTCGTAATTGAGGGCTCCACTATTTACATACTTTTATGTTTGTAGTGTTAAAATGTGTTCCCCTTGGAGACTGCCCTACCAAAGAAAAAAATCAACTTTTCAAATGTCATTGGGCTAGTGTATTAGCTTCTCAAGATCTGGAAAGTTTTGGAACTTCTCCATCCCTGCCTTTATTTTATGTTCTATTTCCAGTACCCCAAAGAACGCATGCAGCCCCTAGCACTGCTGCAACAGTTAGCAGCTGAGAAGAATTTTTTAAAATTCTAACATTACGTATCGTGTCATGCCTAGGCTTGTCCTTTTGAGAAAAAAACTCTTATACGAAAGAACAGTTTCATCTTTTAGCTTACTCTCTGTCTGCAGAATGCTTTATGCAAATGAAGCTTGATTCTTGAACACTAGAGCAGAATGTGGATTGTGGACGGACGCACAGCAGACAGGTGAATGGACAGACATCGAACAATAAATGGAAGCGAAAGAAAGGATAGAGAAAAGAACTGACCTCGAGAAGGGGTTGACAATAACCGACAAAAGGAAGACAATACACTGTTTATTACGATAAAAAGATGCTGTTGTTAAAAGTACGATCACAATATTACCCTGCGAAAAACACGCAAATCATCCAAACAGCAAAGGGAGGCAAGTGAGTAAAGAAAGTGCTGAGCTGAGTGAATAATCCTGGTTGTCATGACAATGAAAGAAAAGGCGGTGGCTATACGCACCGTGAGAAGCAGGTACAAAATGTGTATAATTATTTAGGATTAAGGACAGAAAGCATCGTCGGGTCTTGCAAATAACATTGTTTTCTTTAAATAAAGGTCTATAGAAAAGCTCACTGAAGTGTGTAGTTAGAGTGGTCCATGCATTTTCCTCCACGACCAACGGACTCGATATGTTCAGGTGACCCTTGACACACAGAAGAACTGATAATAGCGACAGTCGAGGCTTCCAAGGACCCTCTCATGCATACGCGCGCATGAACACGCCTCTCACATCGTCTTTCCTCTGCTCGCATGTCTCTTAATCTCTCTTCGCTCATTCATCCATCTATCGAAAGATAACTCCAACAAAGGTACTGGCAGCGCTCAAACATAGCCGTATGCAGACGCATGTGACCAAGGGAGCTTACCGTACCCAAACACGTAGCAAAGAGAGGGCCGAAAGAAAGGAACTTGGCAGATCAAGCGCTCGGTCCTCATTTGTTCTTTATCAAATCCATCTATCGGTTTATGTGTTCGTTTCGGTACGCACACGTACATGCACGCACAAACACGCACACACACTCGTGCGCAGGTCCCCTCCGACACACGCACGTTCCACGCGCCAACCGACCCTCACACGCTTCCTTCTTACGGTGTCGCATCCGTTTGGCTTTGTAAACACTGAGAAATTCGTCAGAAAACCACATCAGTTACCTCTTCATCGCGCACTTGAAAACGTCTGGCAGACAGCAACTCGGCAGTGAAGCCTGAAAATAAATCATCATCATCATCATCATCATCATCATCATCATCATCATCATCATCATCATCGTCGTCGTCGTCGTCGTCGTCGTCGTCGTCGTCGCAGCGACAGTTACCTACGCGTGGACGGCAAATGCATAATGCACATGCTCAGAATCCTTAATCTCTAGCCCGAGATGTTTTTCTCCAGTATCCATATATAGTCTCGCATACCATCTAGGCGTCTTCAAACACTGATGTTGTCATGCCTTTCTCTCGTTAACCTTAAAAAAAAAATCGTATTGTCGTTTATTCGTTTCGACAACGCACGTACCTTGCTCGGCCCAGTCTAGATGATCGCGCATGTCCACTTCATAACCGCGAAGGTCTACAACAGGCTGGCGATGTGCAGCTCGTGCAGGAGTGGCTGATATCGTCTGTAGCGTGACGGCAGCCTGTCCTGCCGGCCGCAAGTGCACAGGGCTCCTGATGGGAGGCCCCTCCCTCTCCCCTCCCCTCCTCCCCGGCCAGTGCACGCTGTGGCCAGCGTCCTCGCTGGCTGCCTGCGACCATCGAGTGGCGGAAAGCTGTGGGTCGTTGGTGCAGCAGTCAGAGGCGTCAGCTCGTGGGAGTGCCTTGCGCCGTGCGCTATGGTCACGGTTCTCATCTTCGGAAGAACTTGGAATGCCGCTCTTGATGCGGCCTTGTGAACATGGCTGAGGTGGGATGAAGGTGTCCGCATCTGCGTTGTCGTCGCTGTGCACGGACGCTGTAAACTCCTGTCGATGAACTTGTCTATTTATATCTCTGTGCTGAAACTGTGACCGGGTTCTAGTTGCAGGAGCGTCAAGGTGCTGTTTCCTCCGTGTGTTCTCAGGCACCGCTGGCAAAGACGCAGCGTCCCTATCAAGACCAGCATGCACTGCTGACGACAGAGATCGCGACGAATGTTCTTTGTCAGAACGAGACCATCCCTGCGTTCGTTCCTTCTCCGGCTGCCGCTGTTTGCAGCTCGGCTGCTCAGACTCGTCATGGTATGATTCGAAATCTTCGGCAAAATGAGACCATTCTGTGTCAAGACTTAGTAGACGGCCTTTATTTCCACCTGCATCAGCTGATTGTGGTCTGTGGTTTTGGAACTTACGTCTCGATTGGATCTTTAACTGTGTTTCCCTCTTGTTGCGTGCAGGGTTAACCCTCAGGTGCCTGCTCTCTGCAGTCAAATCGTTTTCTTGAGCAAACAAAGACGCCTTGCTCTGGTCTCTAAAACATCCAGATGTCTGTGCAGGTTTTCTTGATATCGCATCCTTGGATGAGGCTTGAGCTGGACTTTTAACGCTATTTCCTATGCTGCAAAGCGTTTCCCTTGTTCCTGATTGTCTGCTACATCGCTGAAAACAACGACAAGGTCCGTATTTTTTGCGTCGCTTGCGGACTGTAGAGCGAGGAATGTTTAGCACAAGACCTTTGCCCGCTCGCGATGTTACAGGGTGTTCGCCATGGTGGTCGTCAGGCCTGCCTTCACGAGAAGTTTGTCGGGCATGCGCGTGTTTTTGTGACCTGCCTGCCGACGGCTCTGTCTGGGAAGGTTTGTCCTCTCCTCTCGCCCTACGTGTCGTGTCCCTTCTCAACGTTGGCCGCCCGCCCCGATTCCGGTCTTGACCTTCGCGCATGCTTGCACGTGTCGCGCATGAAGCGGCTTCCTTGTCGCTGGCCTGACACCCACAGGCTGCATTTGTCAGCTGCACTTCGACATCGCTGAAAGAATCAACAGCGGAAAAGTAATGGCTTGGGAAAGGCTGGTCACAAAGACTCAGACTCGACTCCGTGCTTTCGCAAGGGGATGGAGTCATCGTCGAAACTTTTTGTCGTCCTTGATCAAAATTTGACAATTTTGAATCACCTGCTGGTGATTTTTGACTTCCTGTTAGCGAATATTTTTCGGTGGACAACAAGGTCTTTCCTCGTCTCCCCGATGGCTGCAAATCCTGCAGAACTTCTGGATCTTCGTTTTCTGTCGGCTCTCTGGGGGAACCGTATTCATCATGCTCTGTAGGGCCTGCTAGGTCCGCTGTTCGTTTGCGAATGACCTCTGACCTTGCTCCACATGTATGCTCCTTCCCTGGACTGGATTTTAGAACCCGATATTTGTCAGATGTGTCTTCGAGGTCAGTTCGAATGTCAAGGCTGGAGGTGTAATTCTCGTTCTCTCTCCACTTTCCAGCTTTGTCGTGTTCTGTCGCACCCATCCCTCCAGGGAGAGCAACATCTGAGGCAGGGAACGATTTCTGTGATGGGCCAAGGCCTGGCAACTTTTCCGTCTGACACCGGATGTCTTCAGCATATTTGCCAAGGTCAAGGCAATCGCCCTCGTTCTTTACCTTCGTCTCTTCCTCGGATTCTGTCGACCCTGCTTCGTACAAGCGGCCATCAACCAATAGAAACGTACCTTTCTCTTGTTCTTGAAATTCTGTAGCGAGAGCTGCTGGGTATCTTTTCTTAGAGAAGTCGCCTTCCGTTAAAGGAACTTCCTGCACGACAACAGAGGAATACTTTTCTTGAGTGAAATCCTCGTCGCCTCTCTGTCGGTCAATGCAGTCCTTTTGTTCTTCTCTACGATTCCAGCGGAAGTCACTGGCAGAAGATTTCAGAGAAAATAAAAACTGCTTCTGATCTGTACTGGCCGGCGGCTCTAGGCGTACTTTCTTGGCATCGTCCCCATTGACTTCTGCCCTTTTGGGATCATGTTTCTCTAAATCATTCTGCTGGAAGTTTGTCTCATTTTCATTGTGTTTCCGTATTCCTTTTTGCTGGTATTTAGTGCCACTTTCATCATGTTCTTCTATATCTTTCTGTTGGCGTTTCCTGTCATTTTCATCGTGTTCTTCTATATCTTTCTGTTGGCTTTTCCTGTCATTTTCATCGTGTTCCTCTATATCTTTCTGTTGGTATTTCCTGTCACTTTCATCGTGTTCTATATTTTTCTGCTGGTATTCGATCGTGTCATTTTCATCGTGTTCTTCTACACCTTTCACCCGACATTTCTCATTACCCTCATCGTGTTGGACAGGAGCACGTTTCATGGCGTTGCAGTTAGTGTCTGTTCCTCCTGCCTGCACAAAATCAGGGTTGAAATATCTCTCCCCCATCTAGGCCTGGTGGTCGTAAGGAGTTACTAAACGCACACTTGGGCTGAAAAACCACAGGGGGAGAGCAGGATATATTGTTACTGATCTCTAATCTCGTTTCTACGGCAGTGCAGCCTCTACTGTTACTACCGGAAATATTTTTCTCTCTCTCTTCCCGCCCCTCACTCCCCTTATCTCTCTTTGGTTTGCTCCCTGACATGTAAGCTCTATTTATAATGCTGGTCCATTTACCATTGGAAAGGCAGGGTGTGATCTTGTTTCAGTATCTATAATTATATGTCTGTCTTCACTTGGCCATTGCTGGCTCAGCTACTGGGGAATGCTGAATGAGCCAGTGGTGGCGAAAAGAAATTTAGCAATAAGCCATATTTGCGTATACAATCAAGTCATGTGAAAGGAAGAAACAACGCTATAGTATATCATATATCGTTTACTTATCTGACTGTCCGAGTGTCCCTGCGTTATTCGTGTACGTGCGTGAGTGTGAGTTTCTCTGTTTGCTTGTCTGTCCGCAGGTCCGATGTCATGCTTTTATCTCGATCTGGCCATCCTCTACCTACCGTAATATCTATCCATCCATCCATCCATCCATCCATCCATCCATCCATCCATCCATCCATCCATCTATAACTAAAAAGGCAATGCCTGCTTATTACAATTTATTTTTGAAAAATAACGACCTATCGTTGCTTGTTCCTCTCTGTCTGTCTGCTTTCCTAATATCTAGTCTTCTCTCTCTCTCTCTCTCTCACTCCGACCCTACCTTTTTCTCTCGTTTTCTCCCCCAGCCTCTTCATTTCTTTTCTCACTGTTGCTCACGCGCAAGAAATATATCAAAGATGTTTTATTCAGTCGAATATTTAGGACTTCTCGTCACTGACCTTATCTGTCAAAGCTGAATTAACAACACTATCAGCGCACATTATATGGCCTCTAAAAATGTGAGCTGTGCCGAGGAGAGGCACTTTTCGAGACAGGAAAAGTAAGGAAGCTATAAGGTCGACCAAGAAGTAATATCTCGAAATGAGTTATGTAGTACGAATATGTTTAAGCGTACTCGCCTCAAGTTGCAGTAAGACTGTCGAAATCAAGATGGCGTACATAGGACAAGAAATGAGTCAGTCGGAAATGTATGTCGGGGGCGGATCATCTAGTCAGGAAGGGGGTGGGGGGATGGGGTAGGCCTGTGGTACAGGGGGCAACGCTTTTTTTTGGGGGGGGGGATGGCCTTCGGTTTTTTTCTTTCTTTTTTTCTGCAGGTACATGAGTCTGTTATTTCATTCTTCTTGTCTTCCTCTCCCCTGCCCCAGCCCTTGCTTCAAGTTCTACCGGGCCGATATCACATTTCTATGAAGATAGTGAATGTTGCTGGTTATCGACTCAGATTTCGTCTCCAGTATGTATTTTCCCTGTACGTGGTGTCTGCTTGCTTTGATGTATGCAGCCTTATATGCTGAATCGATATAGCTAATACGGGACGAGCTACTGCTACCTTTCAAAGGAAGTAAATAGGAAAGCAGTGCAAGGGAAATAACTCCTACCTCCGCCTTCTATATGTACATCATGGCTTAAGCCCCCGGAGCGTGATCGTTAATAAATAAAACTGTCCTGTTTAGTCTTCAGCTCTGTCACGCAAGGATAGTGTGTAGTGATCTTGAGAGACGTGACATCACGGGGAGCGGGTGGGGGAAGGGGCAAGAGGAGAGAGAGGAAGATTAAATTTTTTAAAATGTAAAAATTAAAGTCTAAGGCCATCTACATGCATTTGTATATGAGAATGCATTTTTATTTGAGGATTAATAACTTACATTCTACAACAACAGAACAAAATGTTTTTATGGTGTCATCCACGATCACCTTTGACTCAATACTGATGTGGTAACAGTAGGTTGTTGATTCATTGTCCACTGTTTTTGGCAGACAACAGCGTGCCGGAAGTTGAGGTACAACAAGGGATATCACACAATAGGAAGTACTGCTACTTCCGCTGAGGATCCTTTGCAGCGTCTCGGCTTCCTGCAGTCTGCTTGAACGTGGGTGGGTGTCTCCAAAGTAATAAAATCATTTCTGTTCGTAAGTTTAAGAATCTGTCCATATTTAGTATTTGATAAATACACTGAGCACGTTTGTGCTTAACGACTGTCAACACTTTAGATTTTTATTCATGGAAAAAAGTGCCACATTATCATGCATTCTCTGAGAGCTATGCACCCTGAAGACGTTGATACCATCTGATTTTTATTAATATTAATATGCCGTTAAAACATAACAAGTATTCTAACCATCAGCTGTAAAACCCACAGCACTGGCAACGCCCTTAAGGAAAAGTGAAACAAAATATTTCTACAGGTACTTAGCTGCTCCTAGGGCCATGCCATTTAAGTTTGTGAGAAAGCCATTCAAATCATCCACACACACACGCTTGCTTCAGGTTAAAAAAGCTTATTTGGTAGTAAAGCACTTTGGTCCGTAGAAATGAAATGACTAAAGACTGTTTACCGATGAAACAGTCATTCAAGAGGTAGGGCTGTATAGGGCGTGACAGCAAGAATGAAATATCTGCGTGCATGCGAACAAGCTGAAAGAGCTTGTATCTATATCCTTGTGTCACGCATAAGACAATACTAAAAATATCTCACTTCGGGCCATGCCTTTTTTCAGAAAAGGACAAGGAAACCCATTAATTACCAATAAATTCGCTAATATTTCTTAATGATGCATATAATTGTTATGATACGTAGTGACTCACATCGAGAAGTCGCTCAGTTTTTATGCAAGAGATAATTAAAAAAATTAATTAACCCCGCTGCCCGGGGTTTCTGTTTGTTTGAATAAAGGGTGGTTTCGAACAAGTGACACAACCCTCCTTCAGCCCCCCCCCCCCCCCAAGACCTTACGCACCCACCCCACCCCACCCCACCCCGCCCGACCTTCCTCCCGCACCCCACCCACCCTCCACCCGCCCCTCAACACCCCAAACACCCTCCATCGCCAATTTTATTAGCTGCACACATATCCCGGCCCCTCCCTCAGAAACACAGTCCCGGGTATAGTGCTCGCTGTTTGAGTAACTACACACAACGGTAGCTTGTCAAGCGAGGCAAGGTAAAGTACTCTTCGTACGAAATGGAACTTTGCTGATTTCGATCTCTTTCACGCTGATGGCCTTGGACACGTATTAAGAGTCTCGTAATATTTATTATTTCATTTTTGTTTAGGCCTAGGTACAGGGTCGAAATATGGCCTATGACCATCTGCGGGCGAAAAGGAACATGCGTGCCAAATTTGGTCTGAATTGGTTCAGGCATGCAGTTTTGTATAACAAACAGACAAACCACACATTAGGCTTTATATATTAGAAGATGCATGAATACTGTTTTTCTTGATAACCAACTCTCTACTAAAGTGTTCTTTGCGATTTTCGTCAAGTCTGTAAATATTTTCTATAAAAAAAGTGACCAAATGCAGCTGTTCCAACACTAACAGCTTAAAAATGGTTGATCTAATACAACTGAGTGGCATGAAATGTGGTCACTGAAACCATGCAGTAATAGTATCTGTTTGCCCTATAACAGGAATTAAATGTAAATCCAGTCGGGTAATGTGGTACGTTTTTGAAAAGATCTGAAAAAAGAAATGTCAGAAAAAACAGTTTTTTAAAAAAAAATAAGGCACAACGCCCGTTCCAATTATTTTCAAGACTCATAAATTTTCCTTAGTTCTAATCATTTTAAGTATTTCCTGCAGACCTCAAATAGAAGGGTCTGGGCTGGTGGATTAGAAATATTGTCAACAAAACAATGACATGAAAATTTGCATATTGTCTTCCTTTGCTTTCCTAAACATAACTGGCATTTCCCCTTAAAACTGGGAAGCCTATTTTTAAACACACACACACACACACAAACACACACACACACACACACACATTTATGACAAACCTTTGGCCAAGATTTTTTGGCCTTATATAAATAACAATTTTCACAAACAAACATTTTAAGTTTTAACCTATTATCAGTTATGCGAATGTTTCATTCTGGTTCCTAGGATGTAGAAATTATCACCAGTGATTTTGACCAGAGCAGATATCACTGTCTGTCGGAGCGATTTCATATTCAGCAGAACTGTGGGCAGGTCCAGGTACTCTTGATCAAGGAAGGCTCGAGACCAACGTGGTTGTTTCACCTGACATGAAAAGATCCCCGAACTCTATATCACAAATCACTGAGACAGAGAGAAGTGAAAGAAAGAAAGAAAGAAAGAAAGAAAGAAAGAAAGAAAGAAAGACAAAAAGAAAGAAGACAGCAATCCTTTTTTTAAATCTGAATTACAGGTGACAACAAAAAGAAGTTGACCAAGCGAGACTTAGACAAGAAGTCGACGTATAACAAATTTTGTTGTCTGTTTGTGTCGCCCTGAAGAAGGGCCCAGGTTCCGAACCTTCGACTTATTTTCTAAGTCTCGCTTGATCAAGTTCTCTTTGTTGTACCTTAATTACCCCAAGCCGCAGTCACCTGTGTCTTTTCTCTTTGATACAGTTGAGGATACAGTACGTTACAATCATTATTCGCTGTTCATTATCCCCTAAATACTCCTTGTTCCATAGCAAACATTTCTGCTATTGTTTCAGTACCTGAAATTTACAGGCTGGGTAAGAATTAACCATGTAGCCAACATACAGTGAATACGGGATGTGACGCCGATTTTTCTATTCAAGTATCTGATTACTGCATACACAAATACTTTGATCGAAAATTGTCAAAACTTTTGCTGCTTTAGTTTTGTGACGTCCATAAGTTTTTTTCCCCAGGCATCTGCTTTACATTTTAGGGGTTCGTGAAATATGGTGTAACATATATTACTGAGGTTTTTTAACAGACATTATTTGGAGCCCTTAGTTAAAATTACGGACATCTACATATTGTTTACTGACATTGCTGAGATTTTTTAAAAGTTATTTTACATAAATGTCAAGCACGTACATTTAGAATTAATTCTGTGGTATTTCTCATGTATCGCTGATATTTGAAAACAGAAATGAACAGTAACCTTAACACAGCTTTAGGACCTCTCACATATACGTCTGAGTGCTTTTGCAAACTTATATAAGTGATATTTTCCAGATACTAGCTGATGGAGTGTATAGACATTATAGCAGGGTGTCTTAAAAACTACACCAGATGGTAATTTTCAGACATATTTTCAGACATGTCTTCAGACATCACTGGATGCTTATTTTAGGCACTGCTGATTGCCTTAAATGTTTACTACTGGATGGCATTTACAGAAATTAAAAGATGTTATTAACATTCATTTTTGGATGATGCTTTACATAAAGATAATTTCGAATGCTACCGGAAATCGAACACATTAAAAAAAATTCTGTAACTCTGGGATGCACTTCCGAAATTCCATGACAAATCGAGTTCTATGTGGTCATTATGCTTCAATTGCATGTAGAGCATTAATGTCTTGGTACTTAACTCCAGAAGCTTAAGCTTGTGGGCCAGACCTAAAGGTTAGTTTTTTGGTTAATACTAATTACGTACAAGCATGTTTTCCATTATCACATAGTAACCGTGGAACTCTGGGACACAAGTTTGATTTCAATGTAACTTTAGAAAAGACTAGGTCTTACTTGAAAGATGTACCTTAAGGTGAGTCTTGATAGCCCTCTGCGTCAGACTAAAGAGACAAAAATTTGAATCACTGGTCAACAAATTTTTATAAAAGTCATGTTACTGAAATATAATTAGTCATGTCTTATCAATTTTTATGTGCTCAACACGAATATGACAGTCACAATCCTAAATTGGTTCTAGTTCTTTTGTAATCTGCAATAACTATTGTTTACATCAGGAAATGGATGCCAATAGTAATAGACTACTTCTTAGATTTCTTTGCCTGTCTCTTGTACAGCTGTTCGGGAGCATCTCTGAGGAGTGTCCAGCAGTAGTCAGCCAGCATGTTAGTGGACCATTTTCCCTGGTATCTTTGTTCCATTGTTGCAATATCTTAATAAAAACGTTCGCCATGTTCATCACCAACCATACCACAGTTGTCAGGAAAGAAATCCAGATGGGAATGAAGGAAGTGGATCTTTAGAGACATATTGCAGCCAAGTTTCTGATACCGCATCAGCATGTCTTCTACTAGTTCTTTGTAGTTTTCTGCCCTAACATTTCCGAGAAAGTTTGTGGACACTAGGCGAAAAGCATTCCATGTTTGTTTCGCATCACCCTGCAGCAAGTTGTTGAACCGGTCATCTTTGGAGAGCTCTCGAATCTGAGGACCCACAAAAACTCCGTCTTTAATCTTTGCCTCGCTGAGTCTAGGGAATTTTTCATGCAAGTATCGGAAAGCTGGCGGTCCGGTGCATGGCTTTCAGGAAGTTCTTTATCAAACCTAGTTTGATGTGAAGAGGGTGGTAGCAGGATTTTGTGAGCCTCGATCAGTGCCATACAACCAGTGTGATAGCTGTGGTGTACATGTAGCACAGCATATATGCGGGGCCCAAGGCTTGTCTTGGTCGCCAATCTTGCATCCGAAGTAAAGATGATATATGCCTTCTTCACTTGAGAAGTGATACTTTTCTTCTGCTTGGCAAATGTCAATTCCCCACAAACATAGCAAAAACTGTCCACGGTATTAACGCACTTTCAAGGCATTAGTGTTCTGTATTGTAACTAAATGGATAAAATAATAACAGTTTTATGTAACAGTAGCTTAAATTGTATCGCACAAAGTCTGAAATATTTTAAATGCTCAACCTTTCCGACTGGGCTTTATATAGTACACTGCAGACGTCAGCTTGCTTCAGCAGCCGCCTGGCAGTAGTACTGCATTGCATCAGAAAATGATGCAATCAGCTCTGTATAATGTGTGCATGATGGTATTATGTAATGTTACATCGTTCTAGGCTTATTGAGGATGCTATTGCAGTCTTACTGGATAAATTTACACAGTGAAACATAGAAAATGAGCTATATGAAATATCTTCAAAACGAGAGCCAATAAAAAAATTCATGGTCATATTCGTGTTCAGCACACCAAGATACTACAGATTAGGAACTTTTTAAGTCAGTAACGATTTCAGTGTTGACCAGTGTAATCTTTCCAGCGCGAATTTGAGATGCAAAAATATTTCGTATGGTACAGTCAGGAGAACAGGGAGTTTAAAAAAGAAAGAAGGAAAATGAACGAAAGGAGAAAAAGAAAGAAGAAATTAGAAAATAAGCTAAAGAAAGAATCTAAACTAAGAAAACAAAACAAGCAAACAATCGAAAAATCAACAGCCAACAAGCCTGTTTGCGTTTAAGGGTCACATTAACACACCGTATCAGTCTGTTCATCCTCGCCTCCCCCAGCTCCATAGTCAGGACCTAAAATCAAGTTCGTACACAACATGTCAGTAAAAAAAAAAACTTCAAAACAAAAGTAGATAAGTATTTTGATGAAAAATTGTTTACATTATGCATATTCATGAAACAAGATAGTAACGTTGCATCACTATTAGAAGATTTTCTGACACTTTTTTCTTTTGATTTTCATCGTAATTTTCGTTTAGTTGGTTTCTGTCCACACACACACACACAGACAGAGAGAGAGACACACACAGAGACACACACACGCACGCACGCACACACCTTTCTGTCATTTGTCTTGAGAATTATATGTTCGACCAGTCTGTATATTCAAAAAGAGATGAATAACGCATGCATTCTGCATTTATATTACATACAGATACAGGTGATCAAGATACAGGTGGACGGGAACAGGGGAGGAGAACAGTGTAGGACAGTCAAACGTTTGACACAGGAACCTGTTGTCCTTTACCTGTAAGTCTCAAGCGCGCCAAACGTCGACTGTCTTCAGACCTGAGATCCATCACATAATCAGCGGACGAATCAGAGGTATGGTCTTCAGTTCGGATGGACACACCTGGCCGAAGGTAGACTCGAGGGCTGAAGATTCGCAAGGACAGCAGATCAACATCCCGAGATTCTTCGCGCTGGACACCTGGCTGATCATGAAGGAAGAACAGAATGGCTGGGCCAGAGAACATGACGTTCTCATCCCCCTGTGCTCTCTGCACCAAAACGCCCGGCCTGATGCGAACATGAGGGCCCAAGATTCGCAACAAGAACAGGTCGATGTCCTCAGGAATCTCTGAGATCCCTGGATCTCGCCCAGCTGGCGACGACAGGTCAACGTCTCGAGGGATCTCTAACGATGATGGCGTCTGATGGCTCACTGTTATGCCATGCACAATTCGACACTGAACGCCAAGAACTGGGTCAGAGGTCGACCTTCTTGGAGGTTGCTGACGCGGCACTGGACTGAGATCATGAGAGTGTCTTGGGCTGACGGGGCGAGCATGACATGGATTGAGATCATGCGAATGACGCGGACTGAGATAACGTGACTGACGTGGACTGAGATCACGTGAATGACGCGGACTGAGATCACGTGACTGACGTGGACTGAGATCACGTGACTGACGTGGACTGAGACCACGTGAATGACGCGGACTGAGATCACGTGACTGACGTGGACTGAGATCACGTGACTGACGTGGACTGAGATCACGTGACTGACGTGGACTGAGATCACGTGAATGACACGAATTGAGAGTCCGCGCAGGACGTGAATGAAGGTTACATCCTTGACGAGAACTGCAGGGGACTTCGCGTGCAGGAAGCGAGCTGAAGGAGTCGACTCTGATCAGACCTGGGTCGTCTCTTTCAGGAATCGACCGACTGGGAGCTTGCTTCTTTCCAGCACAACACCGCTGACATGGTGGTATGTCAAGAACTGCTCCTTGGAAGGAAGATGGGTCACTGAATTCTCTTGACTCCCTCGGTAATTCTGTGTCGGCAGACGACTGTCCATTTACGGCCTGACTGGTTCCATCAGGCATGTGCAGGTTTGAGTCTGCAGACGATAGTAGAGGAAAACCAATCTGGTTGTCGTGAACTGGACAGGGTGAGTCGCTGAGGTTGTTGGTGTCGGGTTCCTCCAGTGAATGTTCATGATCCGATCCTTGTGAATGTAAAACCTCAACTCCTTCCTCAAGAGGATGTTCTTGGCCAGCGCTAGACTCCTGAACTGGAAAAGGTAGTTCATACTGAAATGCGGGCTGATCTTCGGGCGCCAGTTCACCATCTGTTTCTTCAAACACTTGACAGATTAATAAATTCATACCGAGAAAAGAGTGATTAAAGTCTGAGAACCAATGCTTACCTAAAGTTGACTCTCCGTCTGGTGCAAGCTTCTCGCTGCTAAGCTGATGGTTCAAATAACTAATTTCTTTAATCTGGCATGTACCTAACAAAGACCTTTTTACAGAAACATGGACCAGCACAGAACACATTTCAGCAGCGTATGACAGTTCTTGTTCCTCCGCCTCAGTACACATTTCAACAACATCTGACAGTTGTTCTTTCTCTGCCACAGTACTCATTTCAGTAGCGTATGACAGTTCTTGTTCCTCGACCACAGTACACATTTCAACAGCGTCTGACAGTTGTTCTTCATCCGCTACAGTACACATTTCAGTAGCGTATGACAGTTCTTGTTCCTCGACCACAGTACACATTTCAACAGCGTCTGACAGTTGTTCTTCATTCGCTACAGTACACATTTCAGTAGAGTATAATGGTTCTTGTTGCTCCAACATAGTACATATTTCAGTAGCACCTGACAGTTCTTGTTCCTCCGCCATAGAACACATTTCGGTAGGGTCTGACAGATCGTGCCCATCAACAGAACACATTTCAGAAGCGTTCGACAGGTCTTCCTCCTGGGCAGCAGAATGCATACTGACCTGCACTTCCTCTTCTTGAACCACAGAAACCATTCCAGAATCAAATACCCCCTTGTGGAAGGAATACCAGCCAGTAGTCTCGTGCACATCATTGTTCTCCTTGGAACGAGAAGTCAGATATGTTCTTTGAGTTGCATTCTCTGTGTCAGTTCTCTGGTTTATGCCATCGAAGTCTTTAGGAATAAGATCATTTCTTGATAGTTTGGGACTTGTCGTTCCGTAAGTTTGAAACGGTGGAACGTGACATTCACACCAACGCGAGAAAGTCTTCCCACCGCTGTCTGTCTTGTTACGGTGACAGCAGGAGGGAACTAGACTAAAACCATCTTCAAAACAGTTTGAAGGAAAATTAGGAATCTGAGAATCTACCACTTTAACGTTACATTCGGGTGTTTCTTGCAAGAACATATTCTCCCCTGTGGAGGCCTTGTGTTTAACAGGAGACACATTTTCACCGTCCGCCCGATGCAGACGAGTGTCAGCACACCGTCCATTCTTGGTATTTTCTTGAAGGAAGGATTCTGACTGGAACGAGATTAGCTTTTCAACGTCTGGGACTGGCTTCTGTTTCCACAACGCATCGTGGAAACTTTCTGTTTGTGCTTTCAATTTTCTGTCATGTATGCTTTCACTCTGTGCTTTCAATTTTCTGTCATGTATGCTTTCACTCTGTGCTTTCAATTTTCTGACATGTATGCTTTCACTCTGTGCTTTCCATTTTCTGTCATGTATGCTTTCACTCTGTGCTTTCAATTTTCTGTCATGTATGCTTTCACTCTGAACTTTCAATTTTCTGTCATGTATGCTTTCACTCTGTGCTTTCAATTTTCTGTCATGTATGCTTTCACTCTGTGCTTTCAATTTTCTGACATGTATGCTTTCACTCTGTGCTTTCAATTTTCTGACATGTATGCTTTCACTCTGTGCTTTCAATTTTCTGACATGTATGCTTTCACTCTGAGCTTTCAATTTTCTGTCATGTATGCTTTCACTCTGAGCATGTATGCTTTCACTCTGAGCTTTCAATTTTCTGTCATGTATGCTTTCACTCTGAGCTTTCAATTTTCTGTCATGTATGCTTTCACTCTGAGCATGTATGCTTTCACTCTGAGCTTTCAATTTTCTGTCATGTATGCTTTCACTCTGAGCTTTCAATTTTCTGTCGGGCCTAATTTCAGACGCAGAGAATTTCTCACTGTCATCATTTAGATTGTTAGGTTGTTTGTGAGAATGGTCGCAAACAAACTTTTTCTTGTTCGTTTTGTCCTTAATGTTGCAGTATTCATCTATTTTTTCATCCATTTCGCCGTTGTTGTTGTTTTCTGGCTGTCACTAGAATGGGTTCTTGTTGAGGTAACTGGAACTTTGAAGAGAACTGGATGATGGCGCTCCACCTGTTTTGAACGGATGACACTTTCAACAGCTCCTCTGGCTGCAAAAAATATGTACACACACGCACCCACACACCCAGATACAGCGCATTGTAATTTTATTTTAATTAAATATCAAATGTGGAAATCTAAGCTATTTATTCACAATAATTAAAACTTTCGTTGTTTCCCATTTACTACAAACCACACTGTAGTGTCTCTAGAAAGCCAAGCTTCCAAACCTAACCATATAGACATAGCAAACCAGCAATACACTTTTAAAGTTCATATATACTAATAACACATTTCTTATTATCCCCAACAAGGCACACCGCGTACATATAGCCTGAAAAATATGCTCAGAATTCACTGCTTTAGAGGGACATTTTGGCGGTTTTTGGCACTTAAAACGTATGTCCGTACATTCGTTTGGCTTAAACACTCTGGTGCCCTTTATAGCTCACGATCATATCTTCTCGACAATTTCATGGCAGAGCACGCCGAGTGCTTTGTCCGGAAAAGCAGGTGTATGATAATTACGAGCAGCCCGTTCAGCTAGGCTGCTTAGGGGGCCTGGATAGCTCAGTTGGGAGAGCTGCGGACTAGCAGATGGAGGTTGCTGGTTCGAATCCTGGTGTGGCCTAGGATTATTTCCTGGAGTTAAACATTGTGCAAACTCCATTCGGCCATCTCCCCGCACATTAAACTGCCTGTCCGCACTGACCATCTTACTGCAGCCATCAGTCTGGTAGTTCTTTCAGTGCATAGCTTAGTAATAGGACCCCATCCTCCATAGTGCGAAATCACCGCAAGGTGGAAGCACTGTCCCTCTAACCAACACCAGCAGCTACGCTGCTGTCCTCGTGCGTGTTACCGCCTCGGTGGTCTAGTGGTTAAGGCGTCCGCTTCCGAGGCGGGAGGTCCGTGGTTCGCGTCCCGGCCGTGTCACACTTTAAAAATTGGCAATCTAGTAGCTGCCCTGCCAGACGCCTGGCACTACAGGGAACAGTACTAGGACTGGTTGGCCCGGTGTCAGTATAATGTGACTGGGTGGGACTGAGGCCCGTGTTGCGCCATCAGTCCCACGTGTGGCAGCACGTAAACTTTGTCTAAGCAACACCGTCCTGATATGCACATATAGTTTGCGACTGGACGTTAAGCAACAAATACCTCGTGCGTGTTGTGAACGTATAAAATTACCTTGCATATGTTAAAAGTATATGGCAGTTATATTACTTTGCTCTCAAAATGTTTCGGTTTTGTTTGAAATGTGGTGTAAAGTAATGCGGGGAAGTTGCCCTTTCGCTGTGGTTCAACAGCACTCAGCAGTCTGAAAGTCTCGTTCCCCACAACGGAAAGTAAAGCGTGCATAATCATCACAAACATTTCTATCACAAGCCACACACCTCTGTGGTTCCTTCGACTTCATTGTTCACTGTGTGCATCCAACCCAATTCATTCTCTGTATTTTATTTTCTTACGCAGGCAATCGGGAAATCACAGATCGAGACAAATGGAAATTTCCGTTTTTTCCCCAGGATTCTATTTTAGGTAACAACTCTAATTTAAGCAACGCCTTGATCTATCTTAAGTGAAGTCACAAGTGACTGTACTGCTAAGATATCATGTTCTCGCATTTTTTAAAAAATGCCCTTTCGCATTTTATATAGAGGATATGCATGGTTTTCTTAGAAAAATGCTTATAGTTTGCTGAAGCTTTCTTTTCCAGCATAAAGTGCATGAAACAAAACATTACTATCACTGACACCTGCACGAACAGCTGAGCCATCTGGTGTCGCAAGAAATTCGGTCAGCTGGTCTGTGTCCGGTTAGGTTACAGTATACGAAAGCGTACGCGTCTTTGGTTACTGTGGTGTAATCCGAGGATTTTAAATCCCCAGTTATTAGTTAAAGAGAAACTTAACCCTAGACGCAATTTGAGATGAATTCATAGATATTGATATTGTGAGTCTTGTCAACCATAAATTTCAAGCTGCATCAATACTATTTCCATACAATTC
>SMGT01010284.1:18233-37197 GCA_004794575.1 Lanistes nyassanus
CCCCCCCCCCCCCCCCCACAGGTCTGGCGGCTGCGATCGACAGAAGACAACACGAGTCTCAAATGGTGTGAATGGAAAAGACAGAGGGCGAGGTGCTGATAAAACTATCGATCTATCGATCACATCCCTCCTTCCACTTTTCTCTGTCATTTTCTACATTCCAGCCCGGGCATTAGGCGGTAACGGGGAAAGCAGCTGCCAGACCTTCCCCACAACTTCTCATCCCTCCGATTCTTCAACCGCCATCATATCCCCAAATCCTCTTGGCGCGATTTCTGTTCGTGCTGATGAAGTTGTCGAACATCGAGGATCACGGTGCTGGACAAGAACAGCGTGCTTCGTTAGGCTCGCTTTGTCTCGCTTTGTCTCGTTTTGTCTCGCTTGTTCTCTCGCTCTCTTCTTCCGGGCGCATTTCAGGAGGAAAGTTTTCCTCCACGTCACCAGAAAAGGATCGAGTTCTACCGCTGTCGGAAATGGCACGCCCCACTCCACTAAACTATATTAATCTTGCAGAAGCAGAGCGCTCTAGTCATAAATGAATCTGATTCATTGTCAACACAGCAACCACTTTAAAGTAAGCCGTCGAACTCTTTGACTGTCATGTCAAAGGAACACAGTTTAGAATGAGGAGAGTAGAGACAGGTAAAAAGATACTCCCCACCACCCACACCAAAAAAAAAAAAAAAAAAACCATCATAGCCAGTGAGAAGGGAGCCAACCCCACTAGTCCAGACGTTACTACTCCCCCACGACCGTCTCGAATGCCATTACAGCCAACTAATCTTCTTAACCCCATCCCCACCCCTGTTCCTACCCCCTCCCAACCGAAATCTGCGTTTGGTAGACGTGCTTTCCTTCTACAAATCCAACCCGAGGAACATTAATCGAGGCTTGCTGTTTCTGTTGCTGCTGCTGCTGTTGTTGCAATTGTTCTTGTTCTTGCTGTTTTCTTTCTAGAGTCCTCAGATTTTGCCAGTACTGTTAGTGGAAATTAGAGAAACAGCAGGCAGTTACGGGACTAAGCCTGATGTACGACTACAAGCAGACCAGCATAAATTCATAGTACAAGATTATATGATGCGCTGCCCCAGCAAGAATTAAGCCCGAAAAAAAAAAACGAACAGAAACTCACCCGAACAAAGCAGAGGACGTCGAAGAGACAAAAACTAAGAAATATGTTAAGGCAACTGAAAATAAATTAGGAAGCTTCACACAGTTTTCTGTCGCATAAAGGGCGAGAAACCTGTTATTTCGAATAATCCGTTATCGTGTTTGTTGCATATTGCAGTAAGAGTTTCTAACAGTTTGATTTTAAACGTAGGATGTTCTGAAGGAGAAAACTTCTGTAAAAAAAAGGTTTCCTTTGCTGATCCTGTACTCGGACAAGAACAATAAAAACGCGTCGTCAGCTCGATCTCAAGTTCCCAGAAAACAGATCCAGCAATGTTTTCGCCGGGCATTTTTAGCGAGCATGCGGCGATGTCCGAGAACTGGCTTGCTGTAAATTATACCTTGCACAACGTCAGTGGCTTCTTTCTGCTGTGGCCCTGTTCCTTTTCGACATGCGGGGATAAATACGGCCCTCAAGACAAAATAACTCATGCCCACACCTATGACTCTTTCGCTCGCTATGAGCACACGCCAGAAAGAAAAATTATTTTTAAAGCCCTGGATTTATTTCACGAAGAATTACAAATCCCCAAAAGCTTGGGGCTTTTTTCCTCTGTTCTTTTCTTTGCTTTCTCTTCTTTCCTCTCTTCCGCTCATTGTCGAAGGAATATCAGTGTAAACAAACTGTCCTATTGCCACACTATAGTTACACGTTACTGGCCTGTCGCAAATATTTAGAACTGAGAGAAAGGTATATTTATCCAAGAAAGTTCTACACTTCGTTGTCCACTGTTCGACTGTCACTACTAATTCCAAGACATCATCCGACCTCGCAATGTTTAGAGCCAGATCGCTTCAGATATGTGATTGTCGTAAGTAAAGTAATCTTGCTCTATTTTATATTCTCGCACAATGGCGGGTGAGGTGGGGGTGGAGGGGGAGAAACAGAGAGAGAGAGAGAGAGAGAGTAACGTATCTTCATGCTCGGCGATATGTATAATTGTTTTTGTGAAACTGATTATATCCCCCCCCCCTTGGTGTGGGGCGAAAGTCTAATCAATGAAGTTCGTTCATTTGTTCCTTTCATCCTTTTACTTTTACTTCCTTCATCCTTCATTCGTTCTTTTACGTCACCTTTCGTACTGGACTCTGGCGGAGTTTGACAAACAGAAAACTGGCCCTGAGCGAGTCCAGTCGGAACATCTGACCCCGTGTGCATGTAAACGGTGCTACATTTATGCCCGGATAGCGAATTTTGTCTGTCTCTGAAAAAGCTGTTTCGGTAAACTTGTAATAAGCTATCTGGTCCTGGTACCACCAAATAACTTAATTATTACCAAATAACGAGGGGAAAAAGGCTATTCGGTTTTCTTGTAAGGGGAAATTCAAAAAACTTATTCTAGAATATCCACCTTGACAGGAATAAGTCAGCTATTCGGTTGTCTTGCATACGGGGCCTGGACCCTAGTGGTGAGGCGGGTGACTGCCTTCCCTGCCTCGTTCTGAAAACAAGTTGTTTATATGTGTGCAGCGGCACAGAGCCGTCTTCAGCCGAGTGAGTGAGTGAGTGATGATCGACGTCTCCGCGCATGCGTACCGTGGTTTGCGGGGAGACGCTGACTCGGAGGCTTAGCAAGAAGGGAGGATCGATCAATCGGGAACAACTGTCGAGTTAGAACAAAGGCTGCAGTTTGAAGATGGTGCTTCTGTTGGAACAACTTTCCTAAACTATGACTTCTCCCCAAAGCCCTGGCCAGTAACTCGCGGGCTCGGTTTTGATGGACGAAGCCCAGGGGGTTTAGAGAACTCTAGATTGCTGTTTAATTCCCGTGATTGCATTTTAAAGTCAGCAGTTGAAACCCATGAGCGTGATGAAAGCTAGGTTGTCTGACGTCAGGACTAAATTTGTGCGCGGGTAAAACTGTTATCGGGCGTGATTTTACATACTCTTTTCAAACCTATCACCCTCACTCACACAAATACGCAAGCACGCATGCACGCACGTACGTAAGCACGCAACCACACACGCACGAAACCGCACACACACAAACGTACGTCAACCCAAAGTGTTCTTACATTTTGTTGCAACTGAAGGAATTTTGTGTGCGTTTATACATGTGCGCGAGAAGGCATCCACATGCGTGTGTGTTTGTTTGCTTGTTTGTTTGCTTGCCTCTCAGGCCCCTAACAGAAACTAGTGAGCGAGCAATTAAATCTGCTCAAGTTTGTCTCTTTTGTCAAACGGCCCTTCACAAATTTATCCTGCTGATGTCAGTAAAGATAATAAGTATCTGTTTTACACTGGTGCCCAGCACAGATCAAGAAGCCCCTCTTCAGTCGCGTATTTTTTTCCCAAAAGAAATCAAACAGGGCACAAATTTGTACCCTACCGTTGTCTCTAAGACGACAAAACTATCTTCTAAAGAGATGACATGCACACAAATAATTTAAAATTAAAAATACGTTAGATATTGAAAAAGAAATTAAAGTTAAAAATACAATTCCTTTCACTTAGTTCCTATCTTGTAACAGGCATTTTCCAACGCTTTCCCCTTCTTCCCTAAAAATATAGTTCATTTTATTTTTTCTTTGATTTCAACTGTTCTGATTGTAAGCATCATTTATTTATATGGAAATTACTACGCCACCAATATCTTCATCACCCAGATAAGGGTTCTAACATTGCCATCGCCTTTGTCTACCCCATCCTTATCGATCAGCAGTCGCTGATTCCCCAAGGATCTCCAACCTACGCCGTTGCTCTCGTTTCCCTGGGCGAGAGTTTGATGACTGACTCCACAGTCGTTTCTGGAACCAAAGAAAGCGACTGCAAACGGAGTCAAGGTACACACGATCTCTGCAGGCGACGGGTCGTGTCTCCGTGACAGGGTACACAGTCGTGTCTCCGTGACAGGGTACACAGTCGTGTCTCCGTGACAGGGTACACAGCCGTGTCTGCTTCGAGAAAAGGATGATTCGAATGTGTACGTGTACACTGAACAAAAATCTCACAGTACGTGGGATCTTTTTTGCGTCTCAGAGACGTCTTGCCCAGTTCGGTATAAGACTTCAGCTGGAATGGAGGAGAGACTTGGCAGGGAAGGTAAGCCATAAGTGACGTCACCGTGAAGGTGAATGACCGTAATTAGAAGCAAACAGCAGATAAAAAACATCGTAAAATCCATCCTGTGCCCAGATTCCAGAGTCGCACGGCCATGTAAAGTATGTCTGGCTATTTTCACCAATCGATAAACCATCACAGGCAGGGAGAATATTTTGGGCAGAACCTTCTCCCTCCATCCCCCCTTTACTTCCCCCTTTCTCTTCTCTCTCGATCTCTCTTCTCCATCGTCTCTCCCTCTCTTATCTGACATCTCTTTTCCTATCCTCCGCGCTCATTTCTCTCACCTGTTTCATCGTCTCCACTCGATTTTCTTATTTTCTATGCTCAATACCCCCCTCCCCGAGTCTCCCGCTTTTGTCTGTTGTTCTTCCTGTCTTGTCTTTAATTACTCCTCCTCCCATCTCCCTCCCCATTGCGTTGTATCGTATGTATTTGCTTTCAAGGTTTCTACGAGTTGAGCGCCAAAAGAGGAGTGGGCATGCACCGCGTGCAGTGTGCGTGCAGGTGTCATCCATTTATTAAATCTCGGTGCACTTCTACCCTCACCTTAAGATCGCTAACTATCGCATCCTACCTTCAGCTCTGGAAGCAGACTTCCTTTCAACATCAGCAACCACTCCAACACGAGAATGAGTCAGACTAAATATACTTATTCAATGTGGGATCCCTTCAGCAACTACTCCAGCACTTGAGTCAGACCAAGTATTTTATTCAATGTGGGATCCCTTGGCAAATGACAATGTACGGACAGTGACAACAAATGAACTAGGCCACGCTAGCCTTGACAAAAACAAAGAAAACCCAGAGACAACGTTCGGGCCATTAACCCTTCATCGGGCAATACAAGCAAAAAACCAACCTAAAACTATGCATTTAGCTGAATAGAAGCCACACGTGAATAACGCATGGAGAACACAGGTCTAGTTTCCTTGTAGTCACCTTATGTGTTTGTTTTCAATCATGTAGAAAACGTGTTGAAATCAGATCGAGAGAAAGACATGTTAGATGTCCAAATAAAAAAATTACAGTAGAACTGTTAGATGGATAGAAGATAACGAAAGCAAACAATGTTGACTTTGATGAGATGATGTGGAAAGGAGTTATGTACAAGTTCATTTCAGGCACACATACAATCAACTTCAGCTACATGAAACGTAAAAGGTTGACTGCCTGCGCCATTTGTCATTTAAATGCAATCAGAAAAAAAACCGAACGCTTGTAATTTCCCCCCTTTGTCTATCCTCCTATTTTTCTGTCTGTTATTCTCGATGTTTCCGCAATACATTACGAAGAAATTTGCTTCACCTCAGCGCTTGAAGTTCTGGTCTTTCGGGCTGGCCAGGGAGTTAATTCCTTCCTTGTCTCTCGTCTGACTACCGAAATTGTGTTACCTGTCACTTTTCACACCACGAAGTTCCCCTTAACCAATTTCTGACTGGACCCTCTTGCCCCTGCTAATCGTTACCTCGCCTTGTTGCTAGTGGTAACCATCCTGCCTAGATGTGCCTCATGATAACCCGACCCTCCACCATTTTCCCTCCCGGTTTCTCGCTCGGTTGTTCCCTTCCACCCTGTCGCTCCTTGCATTCCTTCCCCCCCTCTCTCTCTCCCTTTCGTATCTGAATCCTATGTTTTCAGTTTCTTTTCCGTTTTTTTTCAGGCTGTGCAAGACATAAGGCGACTGGCTGTCTGTCAAGGAAACAAACATGTGACAGTTGAGGAGGGGCACGTTTCAGTGCGTGCGTGCGTGTCTGCCTGCCTACCTGAGTGAGCAGATGTGAACACTGTATTTTGTTATTATGTTAATGATAGAAAACATTTACAGGGCAATTTATATGCTCCCAAGCAATATGTTGTTATTTAATAAGCCTGTGGCCTCGTCAGATATTGAGAAACAATGTCAAATGTCTCTGTATTCCGTCATCTTTCTCTCCGTTCCTTCCATCCCCCATATCACTAGGATCACAACCCCCTTCCTTCTTCACCTCATGTGCCCATTTGCCGTTTGATGACGACCACCACGACGATGAGGAAGCGACGACGACGACGACGACGACGACGACGACGACGACGATGTTGTTGATGTTGATGTTGATGTTGTTGATGATGATGATGATGATGATGATGATGATGATGATGATGATGATGATGATGATGAGAAGTTCTTTCAGAGGAGGACCTGAGTTGCCTAGCAGGAAGTGTACCATCGAAGTGACGACACACAAGCACAGCTATCGTGTACTGACTGCGAAACTTTACTGGAAGCCAGTGAATTTCTTTGAGCAAAGGTCTCACACGTTCCCGCTTTGTCAGCTGTAAGACAAGTCTCGAGGCGTGGTTTTGAACCCGCAAGCAATCTTCCGGAGTTCCAGAAAAGTTGTATGGCACACACCCCAGTATGTGGTTACATAGAAAATGTCTGATCAAGGTGTACGCCGAGGTACTTGACAGATGATTTGAAAGAAATCCGTTGTCACTGATTTCTGTCACCACTCGTCACAATACAACAAGAAGCTGTGATGTTTCTGCCGTGAATGGAAACGTAAGTTTGAGATAACATCAAACATGAGATACCATCAAACGTACTTTGTTCCTTGCGAGGAAGGACAGACTGACTAGCCTGACCTGGTCTACGGATGACCATGACATGGATGGAATTTAGGCGCTCGGGCTCCACTAGGGATAAAGTCACATCAATATATCATTAGGGGCAGCGTAGTAAGCAAGGATGGAGGAGCAGATGAGGACATCAGGAGCCGCATCAACAAAGCCAGGCATGCCTTCAACACCTTATGTCCCATCTGGAACTCCACAGCCCTTTCACAACAAACCAAAATTCGTATTTTTAACACCAACGTGAAAGCAGTCTTGCTTTATGGTTCGGACACCTGGAGACTGACCATGACAGCCACAAGTAAGCTCCAAACCTTCATCAACCGCTGCCTCCGAAACATCCTGCACATCAGATGGCCAGAGAAAACTTCCAGCATCAGCCTATGGAAGAGATCAAAACAGATCCCCATCGACCGAGAAATCAGAGGAAGAAAGTGGGGCTGGATTGGCCACACCCTCAGAAAGAGCTCTGGCAAGCCCTTGACTGGAACCCACAAGGGAAAAGAAAAGCTGGCCGGCCAAGACAGACATGGAGGAGGTGCATGGAGGATGAAATGAAGGCAGCCAGATGGACAGGGGCTCAGCTGAAGAAGACCGCCGCGAACCGAGTCCGCTGGAGGAGTGTCGTTGAGGCCCTATGTTCCCTAGGTGGAAACGGATTAAAGTAATATATCATTAGAACGAACGACACACTTGTTCCAGATACCAGCAGACCAACAGAAATACCATCAACGAGGCTTCTTTGTAATGAAAGCGTGGTTCCAACCTCACATACAGTGGTTTTAGCTCCGGCTTACACCACAAAGACCTGAACCCAACTAGATGTCTGTGGCATATTTCTCTGGACAGACGAAAATAAGCTGTCAAGCTTTTTCTTTTGGATCTAGTTCTCACAGAAATCTGATCTAAAGACGCGAAAGAAAGGCGACCCGACGCACATAAAACACACAGACCCTAAATTAGGATTCGAAATGCAGTCGGGGATTTGCCACTCATGACTCAGCTATTTTTAAAAAGTTGCCTGTTTACGACTTCTAAGCTACTTATTGTGACCTGGTGAAAGAATCTAAGAAAGTTCTTTTTTATGGGGTTAGTTTGAAACATACAGAGGATGGGGGGCGGGGGAGGGTCTGCGGACTATAGTGAAGATGTTGCTGGGTCGAATCCAGGAGTGGCCAAGCATTATTTCCTGGAGTTAAACACTGTGCAAACTCCATATGGTAATTCCCGCCCACCCCCACATTAAACTGCCTGTCCACACTGACCATCTCACTACAGCCATCAGTCTGGTAGCTGCTTCAATATATAGTTTAGTAATAGGATCCCACCCCCCATAGCCCCCCCCACCCCCCCCCCCCCCCAGGTGCAAAAGCACTGAGAGATGGAAGCACTGTCCCTCTAAAATTATCTGCCTACTGGCTTCCGACCTAAAAGCGATGGTTCCAGTGGAAGTTGTCCCCTGAAACGAAACATCTAGGTACTTCAGCTTCTGCAGCCATGACTAACTATGTACTCTGAAAGGCTAGAACAAGATTCTTTCACTCGAAACCAAACATTCGGGATTTGAGATTAAAACCCCACATTTAGCCAGGCACGACTGACTATGTATTTCGGAGGGGAAGGACGCGATAAGCCCGACTTCTGCCTCCCTTTTACAGATCCAGGAATTTATCGCCTCAGCGGGATATTCGGTGGAAACTTCTCACGGCGCTAAATCAGTGTTGCTGCTCTGCGGGTGCCAGCTCCGTTGACTAATCCCCATCCTGCCTCATCGTTTCCTGGGATTTGTCTGCTACTTCCTGCTGACATCATTCCAAAAATAGAACCCACCGGGCACATAACACCACATCATACTGATCACTACCCTGTCTACCCAACACTCCCCGCCCCACACACACACACACATAGGGCAGAAACACGTCACAAGGGACAAAAATTATCATACAAAAGTATTTGTGTTTTTTTTAAACCTGACTGACTGACTGACTGACTGACTGACTGACTGACTGACTGACTGACTGACTGACTAAATGCCTTGCTGGCTGGCTGGCTGGCTGGCTGCCTGGCTGGCTGACTGACTGACTGACTGACTGACTGACTCACTCACTCACTCACTCACTCACNTCACTCACTCACTCACTCACTCACTCACTCACTCACTCACTCACTCACTCACTCACTCACTCACTCACTCACTCACTCACTCACTCACTCACTCACTCACTCACTCACCCACCGTCCCATACCATTTACAGACAAAATTCAGGGGAAGACAGAGGAGCAGGAGAAGAGGAATAAAGAAAAATGAAGAAAAGAAATTTTCTATTTCAGTGATTCACACAAACGGACGCGCGCGCGATTATCACAAATCACCAGAATGAATTGCCCTGCGTTCAGACGGTGCGGGCAATTTTCTTCGCAAGACACCCGAGTGAAGACCACAACAACCCCCCCCCCACACACACACACACACCAGAGGGGGAGAGATAGAGAGAGAGACAGAGAAAACACAAGGGAAAAGGGCCTCGCAACAGATTACTTTGATGAGCAAGAGGAGATTAAAAAATTAGGATAGAAAACACAACCCCCCGCCCCCAGAAAAAATACAGCAACAACTACAAATTCTGGAACGTTCTCTTCCCACCAGGTTTCCAGGACCTTCCTTTTATTTTTCTCCTCTCTCGCATCACGCCGTCCAACTTTCCGCTGCTTGCGTGAGTGAACAGACGTACATCCTCCCGGACTCCATATCCCATTTGCTGGAACACCATTTCTTTGACAGTCGGCTGAAGTGACACTCACTTCGCCGTTCGCCGTTCTGACTCCGCATTTTGTCGCCGGAAGTAGAATAAAACTCTACAGGACACACGTCCTTTTTTTAAAAAAAAAAAGTGTGGTCTGACATGAGCGTGATCTTAAATCCCATTAAAGCCAACAGAGAGGTCAAAGTAACCTTGCAGCCTGCGGTTCTGACCAGAGGGCGCTTCGAGTACTGAACCGGAGGCAAGTTTTATGAACGCTACAGCTTGGGGACAATGCCCAGAGGCGCTGAAACGAATGACGTCCACAAGCACAGCTTGAAACTATCCATAGGAAGCTGTTGACATAATTGTAATGATTCTGTTGTAGTTTTTGGTTTTGTGTTGTGTCTAACGGAACGCCACAGCAAACCTGCCGTGGCTGGAAGAATTAAAGTTAAACTGGCGTGTAGCATTTTATCCATGCATCCACCCGTCTCCGTCCGTCCGTCCGTCCGTCCATCCCTTCATACTTGTGGGTATGGCTGTCAGTTTGTCTCTCTGCCTGTCTGTCTGTAGGTCTGCCTCCCTCCCTGCCTGTGTATTCCTTTGCGTACATGCGTATGTTTGCATACATGTTTGCATTTTCTTGTTCATCCACCCATTTTCCATTCATTCATCCATCCATCCATTCACACCAGTAGAGTTCCCCGCCCCTGCCTCGCCTTTTTCTTGATCTCGTACGGACTTCTGCGCAGGCGAGATGCGCAGAGAAGCGCGAAGCAGCGCAAATTTAATGTTATTGGAACGTGACAGCATGTCAGTCACGAGACTCCATCACGAGACTCCATCACGCCCCAAAGAGGCTTCAGGCCTACGGAAATGTGCTGACGTCGCTGTTTTGATCGCTTGTCGGGTTGGATGGCAACAACAACAAAAAAAATCCATTTGCTGCTGACTCGGGTGCCAACTGTTCAAAACAATCTGCATGTCCGCTACAGCAAAAGTGCGAAAGAAAGAAAAAGAAAGAAAGAAAGACAGACAGACAGGCAGACAGAAAGAAAGAAAGAAACAAACAAAAAACAAACAAACTAACGAACCAAATAGAAAAAACACAGAAGAATGGATGGACATACTGGATGGAAACACTTTGACGGATGACTTTTCTGGAGAGAGTTTGTTTCCTGGACCAGAAAGAAAAAAATATGTTGGAAAGAAATGTGAAAGAGTTTGGTATTATTTAACGACTCAAATTTCTCTTACTATTCTGACCGCAGGGGTTCTTTGACATTTTGACTGGTGTTAATGCTGCTCCAAAGTTTTGGATTAATTTCAGTGCTTTCTGTGTTTGTGTTCGCGTTTGCGCTTGTGTTTTGCTTTTATGTCAGTGTCAGTGTTGCTGTCAGTGTCAGTGTTGTTGTCAGTGTCAGTGTTTCTGTCAGTGTCAGTGTCACTGTCTGTGTTTGGGGCTTGTATTTGTCTTTGTGTAAGTCACTGTCATTTTTTAAAATTCGTTTATTATTCCGTTTTTTTTATTTCCGTCTGAACAAACTAATATTTGTAAGGGATAGAAGAGATTTGTGAAACGCAGACATTTTCTCTCGCACTCCTGCTTCTTGTCCTAATCTTTTAGTGCGACAGTGATGTACGAAGTATGATGTACGAAGTATGATGTACGACGTATGATGTACGAGCCAAACCTTAAATCCTTAGAAGTAATCTGTGTAGTCACATTATTACTGGAACAAGATGAACGGAACTCAAAGTATGCGAACTGACAGGCTTTAGAAATGGGAATGAGAGAGTGATAATCATGAAATTATTAAGAAAAGAGAAAAACAAAATATTGACGAAAATTGGTGAACTGTAGGTGGCACGAGGTGGGGGAGGGTGTCGGAAACTGGGAGTGTGTGGGTTGGAAAACAGGACGAAGCCCGACTGAGAAAAGGAAAGTACAAAAGAGTCAACGTGTGACTTTTCCGTCTGGTGACGTAACGCGCATAATTGACATCAAAGTCACTTTTGCCAGGAGACGTCTTACAACGGGTTTCATTTGTTTGTCCTGCAAAGGGCGGAAATAAGTTGTAAAGAGGTTTCCGATCAAACTTGAAGAGTATAAAAATAAATAAATAAATAAATGAATATCTGATGCTAGCTGTTGCTGCTACATGTGTCTTTTTACTGGAATACCAGATCGATCGATCGGTCAACAAACAACTAATCAATCGATCGATTTGTTAACAAATCAAATCAGATCAAATCAAATCATCTAGTTGGATAGATTTCCCTTCGAATTTTCACAATAACCTAAATATCCGTATCTCCCCGTACCCGACCCCTCTCCGCCAACTATTTTTTGCTAGTATGACGGCCATTTGTCTCTACCACGTGCTTATCCATGCTGATTCTCCAAGAAAACGCCAAGGGATTTGTCCTCCTCGGCAAGATGTTCAAATTAATGATCATCCATCTTACTAGGGGTAGAAAACCCGGAAAGGAGAGAGGAAGTATTGGGAGAGGGCAAGGGTGAAAGGGGGGAAGAGATTGTCAAAGGTCAACGTCTTTACATTCGTTTGACCAGATTCCAGACAATGAGGCTGTTAAGTACTCCCCACCCCACCCCCCCCTCACGCCATAAACTTTCTATTTCTGAGTGTGACTTGGTTAACGCCTTCAGGTGGCTGAAGGGAGAGAACTCTGGGCGCGTGCCGGGCAATACCATTTCACGAGAGATTTCATAGGAGAGAAAGTGATTAGATTATCCCCTCTTAAGCACTTCTCGGTTGCTCCTGAAACTCGTTCTGGATCATGGAACACACGTTCATTTTGCTGCCTGAAGATGCTAAGTGCTGCAAGCCTGTCTGCGTTTCCGGCACCTTCAGATTTTATTCAAACGACCAGAAATCGTGACTCAGTTCTGCTTTCAGACAGACTTTCGCATCTTCCCCCAAGCTCTTCAAGTCTGCCTCCTTGTTCTTCCCTACTCCCCCGTGTTTAGCCCTATTGGCGATCAACTCTTCAACGTAAAGATTGTAATTGTTTACTATTAATTAGTGCAAACGAATGCTGGAGTTCTTTTGCTATTGATGTAGCGATGTTTTCTTCTATAATTCATTCTGTGAGAACCCTAATTATTTCTGACAGAACAGTAGAACATTTAGATCTGCATTCACGCGTTACACTTACAATTAAACGTTTTTCCATTCGAGGAATTTTGCTCTCTTCCTCTCTTCAGCTTGTAAATGGATTATGAGAGTAACCCTTCCAGATTAAAGACATTTTCAGTGTTGTCATCGTCACTGTCATCGTCATCGTCGTTGTTTCGTCGTCTCTTTGCCCTCCCTTCGTTCCCTCCTCCCATTCTGTCTTTCTTCTCTCCTTCTTAGTCTCCATTCCCACAACCGTCTCCCCCTTCCACTCTTGGTCTCGTATGGAGTTCCTCGGGTCTTCCTTTAACCTGACGAATGCGCGTACACGCGCAGTTCGGGGCGTTGTGGTGAACACTGGTCCGGCGAAGTTTAAATCCCTCACACTGTGTGCAGCCACCAGTCCTCCCACAACCTCTGTCGTCAACCGTTGTGATGACGCTCACGAAAAAAACGCCGATGACGGTGTAGACAATCTCCGCCAATGCCTTTGATGACACCGGAAAACAGCAGTAGCTGAACCTAGAACCAAACGATGGTAAGTTCCCTCGAGTGTCCTTTTCTCGAGGGCACCGTCTGTGGCGCTCAGAGGAGCTTACAGAAGAGGATATCGTTTCCCATGGAATGCCTTCGCTGCCAACTCGCAGCTGCTTCATTAAAAGGGAATTCTTCAGGTTACAGCGCTCCCTAACTTTTTCTCGAGACTGCGCCCCTAAGTCCTATGGGACCTCTCGCCCTCCACTGTCTCTGTCTGTAACTGGCTGTTTGTATTTCAGAAGTCTGTTTACTTGAGCCGACCGCCCAGTCAGCCAAGAACTACTGGACATTTCGGAGAAAACCTAGATAATTCTTAAACTATCCTAGATGGTCAATAGCACACAGACGCTGACGTGACCTGATGCCGGGGTGCTTAGATAAAAGATAAAAGGCTTCGACAGCCATTATTTACCATACAGTCAAGAAAAGCAGCCGGAAATGTAGCGTTTTCCCGTCGCTGTTGCCATCGTCTGCAGCATCGCTGTCTTTCGTGGTCTGGAGACGTTCGGTCGTGACTCACAGACGAGACGGGTTGAGGTTCTTGAAGTCCGCCTGTCCTGCAGCGTGAAACAGATACGACTCGTGCCAACACAGTCGGTCGCTGTTCCTGAACAGGAAACACTAGTCACACTCATCTCCCTTCTGACGAGGAAGAGGCTGAGGTGGGTGGGGCACAGCGGTAATCTCCCCTTCCGCACTTCAATCCTAGAGAAGGAAGTCCTAGAGACAGTGAGACCGTTCGCTGCAAAAGTCGGAGAAAGACGACGGTGTCTGTCAGTCCGTCCCTCCGTCCGTCCGTCCGTCTGGTTGACTGGCTTTGGATTTGTCTGCCTGTCTGTCTAGCCATGTTTTGACTCCATTCATCTATCTAGCAATCTGTCTCAATACGTCAGTTTATTGCTTATCAGTAAATTTATACAAAGGATAAAAATCCCTTAACAGAATCTCTTCCTTAAATTTTTTCATTTTTTAATAGTAATTTTGTTACGCCTTTACTGTGTATGTTTGATGCGTTGTACAAGTTATATCGAAATATACCGCTCATGTGATTATATTTAACACTATACACAGTTATATATGTTACATGTAACGTCACAGACTTCTACGTTACACCACATACAATTATGTATGCTACGTCACAAGGCTGTGAATTACATCAAACACAGCTGTGTGAGTTGCATCACACACGATTTTACAGGTAACATCAAACAGGCATGCATGTTACATCGCCCACAATTATGTATGTTACACTACACACAGTTACTGCGCTGCGTCTTTTCTCTTTTTTAACCTTGTCTTTCTGGTTCAGTCTAGATTTTGACAAGTACTGTGTGTTATCAGTTGCTGAAAAATGAAAAAAAAATGTTAGCAGACGTGTTCCTTTTCGTCTGCCTTAGCAGCCTCCAGCCAGAACATACGCTGACACCGGCCTCACGAAAAAGACACACCAAGCAGAACCTGAATGAGCAAGAGAATCTTCCAGAATGTCGCGTCCTCATCGTGCTATCAACCCTCGGAAATGAGCGAAATGCCGATGGAATCATGTCCAGGCCCGACGAAATTTAATCGCACCGGGTTGTGGCCGGAAAGCGACATGTCCGGCAGAAGTACGTGAGAAATTAATTCCGAGTAGAAGAAGAAATAATCACCCACCTCCCCACCTCCTGCTTTCCTCGACCCTCTCGTTTCCATCACGTGATACGTGATTACCCCTAAATCAGCTCCGCACGTGAGAATTCTTTCCTTTACTCCCTTTAGCACCGTTTGCTACCAGCTAACGCTCCAGAGGGCGCTTTGATGGAAGCGGCGAACATCCGGGCATTGGAGTGGTCTATTGGGTTTGTAATAGAGTTAGCGCTGGTTGGGCCCCGACCTGTGGCGGGAATAGTGTTTAAGAGCGATGAACTGGAGTTGTTTTAAACCCATTCAACCTCTCCCAGATGGCGCTTCTATCAAAATTACAAACGGGTTGGAGAAGCAGACGATAGAGCAGTTTGTTTCAACGATTTCCGCCCCTCTCCCACTCCGTCTCTGACGAGATGAGTTTGTTTGATGAAGATTATAAGGACTGGATTACAGGAAAAGGAAAGTATTTGTTGTGTGAAATAAATCAACATCGAACAGCGAACAGTATACAGAAAAATTCCCTAGGTGCACCATAGTTAGCCGCGGAAAAGCTAAAGCCTGGGAGATATTTTTTTGCAGACGACATGCCCTTAACACGTAAGAATTTCTTATCGCCATCTACAGTTAACATGACTGCGTGGTGAAACTCTGGAGAAGTTTTTTTTTTACATTTGTCTGGTGTTTCACTTCAGCAACTAAAACTCAGTGCAATAAGTGCCACGTACAGATAAAATATTTGTGCCAGGGATGAGATCTGAATCCACGATCCACGATTTTCACAGCCTTCGTGACAAGGAAAAACCACGAGGAGGTGTGTCCATGGCCGCTGGTTAAGCCTAAACCGATCGAACTAACGTGTCACCTTCCGAGCACGAGGAAGGACACTCTTCAAAGTCGTCTGTCGAACCTGTTAATACTGCTCAACATGGAGCTGTCATCATTCACAAATTCAACAGCCAACTAACTTTTCCTAAATCAGTTAAAAGCTACCCAGTCGTGATAAGCCCCACAAAAGTCGACGGCACATGCTCCGAATGTATACGTTAATTACATATTTTTTAAACCCTACAAGTACAGGGGATCTGTTCCATTTGGACTCACGACTTTGTAATTAAGTTTATGTTTTCCCTCCGACGTGATCGATAATATGCAACCGGAAAAGGTGAGCCAAACAAAGTTCCCCATTAAATATGAACTGTCCGCCTTTGCTGAATGTTTCTGACAGCATTGAACTAAAGACGTTTATATAAGTAAGTAAGATACTGAATATTTTTACCTGAACAGATTCACCACACATTTACAGTCAAAGAGAGCGTGTGCGCTATACGAGAAAGGCCTGTTAATCTCACTTTGAAATTCAATCAGACTTTACAAGACACTAGCCCCACAGGAAATAGTTATCTTAACACAAAAAGTGGGGTTGAATGTTGTAAGTTGGAAAGAAAAGAACGAATAAAAGCAAAAATGCGTAGGGCTCTTTTCAGGGGACTTCGTAGTGCGTGTGCGTGTGTGTGTGTGTGAGGAGGGAGGGGGTGCGTTCATGCGAGCATGCCTACGTGCGTGGGTTCACGCATTCTGTGTAGAGCTGTCTGTCACGCTTTGGTTTATTTCTAGCACGAGACTTAATCAACCCAACAAGGAACCCGGCAACAGAACGTCTTTAACCCACCTCTATTCTAGTTCTAAATGACGTCATGTGGCCTACAGGACTAAGACCTTCCAGGGAGTCAAGAACTTTATATAGAAAATGCTTGATCCGTTGGTTTCAATTTTAGCAACGAATTTATCAGATGACGACAGCATGGGCATTTTCTTGTTAGGGAATGTAATCAGGTTTAGGGATGCTACAGCAGGTACTATGAGGAGAAGAGACCAGATTGGAAACAAATTAAGTGTTCAGGTGATTGGAATTTTCAGAACGTTGTCAGGCGTTTCTGAAATCGGAAATTTACTAAAAGTTTCTCAGTACACAGTCTTCGGACTGGACAAAAAAACCCTCCTTTTTGTTTTAAACCAACGCCTGAATTGTTACCCATTTAAGGAGAGACTGAATGACTGAATTTCGCTCTTCAGACACTTTTACCTAGAAGGGAGAGTTCTAGTTTTAAGACTCAGAGGAAGTCAGTAACAATTAAAGCAGCAACTTCCCTTAACATTCCACCTTTAGTTTCCTCCTTCTCTTGTATCCATGACGATGAATGGGAAGTAATGAAGCTGTTATTATCCAACAGTAATAGCGACTGAACATTGTGGCAAAAACATGACCATCTTATGTAAAACTTCAAAGGTTAAAAAACCTTGATTTTTGGAACTATTAATTTCCAGAAAGATTTTGTAGGTGATACTGTATATTAAAAAAGGAAAGGGTTATTTTGTTTTATTTTATTTTATTTTATTTTATTACACTGCCATAAAGCAAATATGATATTCACGGACCAATAGTTTAACCTGGATTTTGCATGTTAAGATTGTAAGATAGGGTGAGGTACGACTGCTGACGCAGAGCAAAATAAGTGCAGTTTATCAGGGGACGTAACTTCGCACTTTGATTACCGAACTTTTTCAGGCGTGCTTGCGAGATGATCTACCTACTGCACTTGATCAGCCAGCAAAGCGAAAAAAGACAATGAGATAAAAAAAAATCACTCTCAGACAGGCTTCATACGGTAAGAATGTTCCTGAGAAGTCTAATCACAAGGTGTCGTTACACCGATATCTTTATTGGCGTCGACGGTTCTTCGCGCGCTAAATAATCCACGGAACGGAAAGAAGGTGCAGCATTAGACACGTCACAAGTCTAAAAGTGTGTCTCTCGTGATCTTCAGGAATCAGGTATCGGCAAATGGGGACGCTTTCAGAAAGGTAATATTTCCCTGCTGCAGATAGGCCGAAGGAAAATTTCAAGAAGCTGTACTGAACATGAGCTTGACGATACATGAACGAAAGGAAAATGACGTGAACTGTGATACGTTAAATGTCATTGGAGAGGGATGCTTGAAGCATATTCTATACTGGCTACATTATCTAAGAATTTTTTTTTGCATTTTCTGTCCTTGTTTTCTTACTTTTTCTTACATGGTTTGTGTGTTTCTTTCTTTGGTTTGTTTGTTTGCTTGTTGTGTTTCATTCTTAATTTAGGTATTTGTTTTCTTGTTTCTTCTTTCTTTTCTTAATCAAGTACGCACTCGCGAATGTGTGTGGTGTGTGGTATGTGTGTGTGTGTGTGTGTGTGTGATGTGTGTGTGTGTGTGTGTGTGTGTGGTGTGTGTTGTGTGTGTTGTGTGCGTGTGTGTCAATCTACAGTCAGTCTCTGAAACAGGCCAGAAGAGAGACCCCGTCATATGTGCCACTGCTAAAGTTGATATCAGTTCTAAGGGTGGCATTACTATCAAGCAGAAAACATATTTCTTTAGGTTCCTCCCTTCCATATTCAAAATTCGATGCGAGATTATTTCCCGGATAATCACTTAGGTTCCCAGGATAGAGTTTTAAAGCTAACTAGTTTAAGTGTATTTAACTGCACCCGTAAAAAGGTGGGTTCAGGGCATATGGAATCTTTGAATGCATGACTGCGGTTGTTTATGATTAGAATATTATCAGACTTGACTCCAAAAGTACTTGGAATAATTACTCGTTCTCATCCTTAGCTAGAGGACCGAAAGGAAACCTCAGCTTTAACGTATAGGCCATGATGAGCTACAGAAGGTGTTCCACAAGAAAAACTAGGTCCATTTATATACCTGCCGTCTCATAAGACAAGCTCGTTACCAAGATGATGTAATTCGAAAGCCGAAAAGTCGGTCGGTGCGGATGGATTGGTGAAAAGTGGCCAGAAATAGCCTCATAAAACCCAGCGGGAGACGATCCTACTGGGATGAGCAGATTTGTCCCCGACTTGCTGGACACAGTTATGATGACATGCCGGGTCTGGCTTGCTCTGGCGCCAGATTTATTGCTGTCCGCATGGAGGCCGGTCAAGTGAAAGAGGGTCAAAGGTGGTTTTGAAAGGTCTTCTATAATCTCAGATTACGGCAATAAAATGTTGGAGCGTCATCTGGGGGGGGGGGGGG
>SMGT01010284.1:42865-54415 GCA_004794575.1 Lanistes nyassanus
GCACCGAGAAGTCATCAAACTAAGCCGTGTCAGCAATCCTGAGTGGGTGGGTGTGCTTGAGTGAGTGGGTGGGTGGGTGGGTGGATTTCAGTGGGAGGGTCAGTGGGTGGGTCGGTGGGACGGTTGGTCGGTGAGTTGGAGTGTCGGTCGGTGAGTGAGTGAGTGAGTGAGTGGGTGAGTGAGTGAGTGAGTGAGTGAGTGAGTGAGTGAGTGAGTGAGTGAGTCAGTCAGTCAGTCAGTCAGTCAGTCAGTCAGTCAGTCAGTCAGTCAATGAATCATTGGTTGGGTCAGTGAGGGATTCAGCGTGTGAGTCAGTGAGGGAGTCTATATCCGAGTGATTCAGTGAGTGTATAAGTGAGTGAAGTGGTAAGTCAGTGAGTGAGTCAGTGAATGAGTCAGTGAGTCAATGAATCAGCGACTGGCTCAGTGAAGGACTCAGCATGTGACATTTTATGCTAGTCTGTTCTTACTCCTCGACTAAGGGTTTACGCTACAGCTCCGCAGCTGGCTTCAGGTCTGGATTGCACTGGGAGTCCTGTTTTGCGACTAAGCCCCGTCCTCACCACAATTCCCCAAAGAAACCTTTCAGCATCAAAAAGACTTTATGTACAACACATTACAAAACATACTGTGGACAAAATTGACCTATGATCACGTGACCTGCTAAAATATAACAATAGATTAAATAATTTAACTACATGTTTAGGACAGGAAGTTCAGATATTAACGTTTATGCAAACCAACCTATCCCCATATGGAAAGGTCGAGGTTCAGCGACTGGCTCAGTGAAGGACTCAGCGTGTGAGTGAGTCAGTGAAGAAGTCTATCAGCGAGTGAGTGAGGTGGTGAGTGAGGTGGTGAGTGAGGTGGTGAGCGAGTCAGCGAGAGGTTCTGTATTCCTGTGATTTCTATAATTACTGCTAACGCTGTTGCTGCTGCTACTAATATCACTATTTTTATCACTATTACCATCACAACTCTACCGCTGATATAACATTCCCTTCTATCACTTCTACTACTGTTTTTACCGTTAGTCTCACTAGTGCTTCTACCATTACAGGTAGTCACTACTGTTCTTACTAATATCACTATTATCTTCTGCCTACTTGTATTAGTTCTATTGCTTTTAGTGCTAGTAAGATTAGTGCTGTTCCTATCACTATTCTTGCTGTTCACATCACTATTCTTGCTGTTTGTCACATGTCACTCCTAGATTGTCCCCTGTCACTCTCAGTTTAGCCTGCTAGCTCCTCCCCTTCTCTTCACACTTAGCTAGGTGAGTGATATGCCATTGGTCATGGCAGCTGCTCCGCCCAACCTAGGCTGACCAGAACCGTTTACTCGAGGGTAATGCGTCAGAACGCCTACTACTTAAGGAGGCAAAAACGCGATTAGGGGCGGATACACAGAGAGGACAGGACATGGAGACAGAAATAATGTAGGAAGACCCTGAGAAGCGGACACGTGTAGACCCACGGACCTCTACCCCTCGCCATCTTAGCCAAAGACGTGGAAAGAGCTTCAGCTAGCAATCACGCGATTACACTGGGCTGTATTTCGCCGACTACGAGACCAAGCAGTAAGTGACTGTTGACTGTGCCTTACAAGTAAGACTGCTCTTGCCATAAACTTATCTTAGAGTCTGGGACTCGAGTTGATTTAAGATAGGTGGTTGTATCCTGCCGGAGACAGGAGACGTCATAAGCTAGGGGCAGGGCAATAACGCCAAAAGAGGAGGCATTGAGTGAAGTGTGGTTCGTGGAAGTGTCTTAGCTTCGTAGTTGGTCGTTGAATAGCTCTAGGGCTGTGTATTGCCGTTAAGTAGTAGTTTGAGTAGTGACAAGAGTAGGTGCTCTGTCGTTGGTCATTTATTGATTCAGTTTGTATAGCTTCAGAGTTGTGTATCGCAGAAGTAGTGGTTTCAGTAGTGACAAGAGTAGGAGCTCTATTGTCGCTCACTTACTGTATGTGTGAATTGAGCGGGATCATAGGCCGGTTTGCAGTTTGATTCCACCTCTGGAGTTTGATTATCTTCTTTGTCTGATACCATGTGGTATGACGTAATCAGGCAGCATCTTACCCTAGACACGAGCACGGTGATTCTCTGTAAATAATCTGTAGATATATTTTATGTTGTCGAGTCAGTGTTTGAAATATATGTTGAATAACGGTTCGCTGCAGTTGTGTTTTACGAGGGTGGGGGCTCTTGAGCTAGAAGTGTTTGCCGGTGTGAGACTGAGCGAACGTGTCAGAGTATGAGAATCTTTTCCCTCGGTAGATTTCTCTAGTTATTCTCATTATTTCATAGCGTCGTCACCCTTTGGTGTAGAAACCATTGACCTGTTGCAGTAAAGGTTTTGGTGACGATTGCTCAATTAATCTACATTTTACGAGATCACCATAAACGTTTGTCCAATAATTCTGAGAAGTCGAGTCCAATAAGTTAAGGTACGGCCCGCCACGTCACACTGTTCACATCACTATTTTTTGTTATCACACCACTATTCTTACTGTTCACACCACTATTCTTGCTGTTCACACCACTATTCTGGCTGTTTCTACCACTCTGTGCCTACGATTTCTACTGATGTCACTACAGTGCTGCTAATGTCTCCAGGTGACATTAGAATGAAATGCTATTTATCTATAATGAGAACACAAACACCAGGATCGTACTATAAGCCTTCACAAACACAGATATAATGCATTTAAATCTTCAGAAACACGTCAAAAAATATATTTTTCCCAAGAATGGTCTTGCGTCACGAACAGTCTAGGACTTTGTTCCAACACGTGGCGACATGTTGTTTTCAGGTTCACACCTACGCGGGCACCTTTATCGGCGACGAGCTCAGAGGATGTTTCACTTCACCTACGCACTTGTCTTCGATAGACAATCGCGCGCCTGGAGCTGCAGCATATATTATTTCTATACGGATCCGGTCTCTGGTTTCCAGGGTTGATGCTCTTGTTTAGACTTTTGTCTCCCCCCCCCCCCACATCTCCCAGTTCCTGTTACCAGCCAGAAGCGTGGACAGATCTTTTTGAAGATTGGATATTTTTATTACTAAAGAACAAAAGAGGACCGAGCGCTTAAATTATCGAAAGATAACTCCAACAAAGGTACTGGCAGCGCTCAAACATAGCCGCATGCAGACGTATGTGCCCAAGGGAGCTATACCGTACCGTAAAGAACAAATGAGGACCGAGCTCTTATTCTCTGTATGCACACTTTGTGCACCGAGGGTTAGCTGTGTGAAGTACCTTTGAAAAAGCGCTCGGTCCTCGTTTGTTCTTTATTAATTATAATTTGCACCTTGAGGATTTCATGTATTTGTCCCATGTTGTGTTCGTCTTTGAATCCTACTTGTCAACACACGCTTAGTGAGCGGGCTGACTTCATTAACATGGATTCTCTGTGTGCACACTTTGTGCACCGAGGGTTAGCTGTGTGAAGAATAGCGCCGTTATAAAGAAAGGGAAAGTTCCTTTCTTTCGGCCCTCTCTTTGCTACATGTTTGGGTACGGTAAGCTCCCTTGGCCACATACGTCTGCATACGGCTATGGTTGAGCGCTGCCAGTACCTTTGTTGGAGATATTTTTATTAATATTTTAAAAGTAACGCCGTTATGGAATGCGGATAGTGTGATGCGACTGTTTAAACATTTTTTGTTTTTCATAGTTTACATGCTATGTACTTGTAAACAAACTTTCTAGGGGGGAAAAAAAAGAACCAAGTGTCTCAAAAGCTCAAATGTGTGGTTTGAATCTTTAGAAGTATCTTGTATACTGCTTCTGTTTAGAAGTAGGGGTGAAAACAATTGTTTTAGAATTGGAATTGTCGCGTTTGGGAAATATCTCGGATGCTAGGCAAGCTCTGGTAGGTAACACCAGCAAAGTGTTTACAATGAAAGCGACTGTCGAAGCAAAAGGCTAGCAAAGAGACTGTCTCTTGCCCTTGACCTTTGACCTTAGAAGTGTGGCGTCTTATCAGCACGGACCTGTCGCTCGATACGCGTATGACTTTAACCCTGTGGTTAGGATCTTACCCACTTGAAATGCACGCACTCCAGACTGGGCTGAAAGACGTCCGGCGACCTTAAAGTGTTAAAGTGTGTGGTTTTGCCCAGTTACGTTACCTGTGTCATTTCGGAAATCGAGAATCTGACGCTGTGACAAAATCGAATGACTGCGCTAGTGAACACTAATTCGAATTCTGCAGCAGACCCAGAGATTTTATATCGGCCATTTCTATGTGCATACTCACAGCTTAGCTTTTGCGTCAGTGAGAAGAAAACTGTATCCGGTGAGGGGTCTATGGAGAGGGAATCTATAGACCAGAATCAGAGAAAGCTCGGTTCCACATTACTCTTTGCTGCCCGCGGCTTTGGTCTGTATGTAAAAGTCGAGGCTACCTCTGTGCTTCAGTTAAATGTAAGTGCTAACTAATCCTAGCGTATGTAGGCTTATGCATCCTTAATCACAGATCAAAGGCGAAAAGAATCAGCCGAGCTTTAAAAGTTTTACGAGCGCGGAAACCCTATATTTAGCGACAGAAATTGCTTCGATGTACCTGGTCCGCGGTACCCAACTGTCTTGAAGTAAATCTAGCCTCGACCTTTCCATATGGGGATAGGTTGGTTTGCATAAACGTTAATATATGAACTTCCTGTCCTAAACATGTAGTTAAATTATTTAATTTATTGGTATATTTTAGCAGGTCACGTGATCATAGGTCAATTTTGTCCACAGTATGTTTTGTAATGTGTTGTACATAAAGTCTTTTTGATGCTGTAAGGTTTCTTGGGAATTGTGGTGAGGACGGGGCTTAGTCGCGAAATACGACTCCCAGTGCAATCCAGACCTGAAGCCAGCTGCAGAGCTGTAGCGTAAACCCTTAGTCGAGGAGTAAGAATAGACTAGCATAAAATGACGATTGCTCGGCTCCTGAGTAAGGAAAATTTAGTCCGAAAAACCGGCGTAAATTTAGATTAAGGGGGCGTACAGGCGGACTAACTTTGGTCACTGAAACAGGGTTTGTAGCAACATGTACAAGACCCACATCCAGTGACTGCAACTACCACCCTTCACACCACCCCCAACCCCTACCCCCACCCTTAACACTGCCCCACACCATCCCCACTATACCCCACCCCTGACCTATAAAGTCCCACCTCTAACCCGCACTGCCCCACCCTACGACCTACCTCTGTTCACCCCTGACCCAACCCCCTGCACACCCCACCAGCTAACACCCTAACCCTAAAACCCACCCCACCCTACTGCCTTACGTCCCACCCTTAGCACCGTCCCACCCTCACTCATAACCCCGCACCCGCCCCACCCCTATCCCCAGCCCTCCCGTGGCTGCAGGGATGGGGGAATAACCGGCGGAGTTAAGGAATGGAGTGGAGCGATAGAAGGCAGGAGTGGTGCATGGTTTCAGCCACGAGTTGTAGGCCTTGTACGTAAATATTGCCACCACCTAACCTCCCTCTAGCCTCTGTACTAACCCCTCCCAGACGCCATCAGGGAAGCCTGTTTGCCGCATGCCCCAGTTTGACGTCCTGCCGGACACGTTCTGCATGCTTTTCATTGGTATTTCGACGTTATTTTTGTCCTAGCTGCAACCCTCCCTCCCCCCCCCCCCACAAAAAAGTTTAACAAACCGGAAGTGGATCACACCACGAACAGTTATCAACGCGCTAGTCGTTTCTTAGGCCTGCAGGCGAGGCTCGTCTCGCGCTTACTAAGGAGCAAAAACAACTGGCGTGTCTGTACGGCGTACGTAGTCTGGACTAAGGGGTTCAGTCGGGCGTACGATGGGTATACGTTAGACCAAAGCCGTGCAGCTGGCCCCTGGCTGTGTTGCTTGGCAACCATTTTTTCCAAGGAAAGGCAAGAGAACGGAAACGAAGAAACAGCGGCACATGGTATAGAACTGCGCGCACGTGCCTACCCTTCCCTCTCTACCCTTTACTCTGTACCTCCCTCTTTACTTGCTTTGTGCCTCGCTCTCTCTGTACCCCCAGTCTGTACCCCTTCTCTCTAGCCCCTCTCACTAAGCACTCCCTCTCTACCCGCTTCCTTGCCAACCCTTCGCCTCTCTGTTTGTGCTTTCTCTCTTTTCCTTCCATCTTTGTCCTTCTTTCGCACTCTCTCTCTCTCTCGCACGCTCACTCGCTAACATGGAGTGGTAAGAACAGACAAAAAGACCGCGAAAGAGGATACGTAAGAGAGATAGGGAGGCCAGAAAGGGCGATAACAGAAAAAAGGAAGACAGCAAAGTTACCACACGAATCTGAACGGGGAAATCGGAAGATATTCCTTAAACAGAAGTCCACAACAACTGCACAAAGAAACGATCCAGAAAGAAAACTGATTCCTCCCAGAGTGCAAACACGTGCTCTGACGAAAGGCACAGGAGGGCTCGGCCATTTCACCGCCCTCACACAACATCACGCCAGCTTTCATGAGACTTGGGCGGGCTTCAGTAATTAAAACTATTTCTGGTTTCTTTGCTTCTTTATCTTAGCTGTCAGGACGAAGCGGTGAAACGAGGGTCCCGAATGGTGCTGCATTATGACCGTCCATCGTCCGTGTTAACAGAAGCCTGCTAACATTCTGGATTCCGCCTGAAAACATAGAATGTAGGAACAGGGCTGGGTACGTGGGTGCTGAGTGCCCTGGTAAAACAAAAGCAGATTAGCAGAAGACATCTGTGATATTTTGACCCTCAAGGCCAGGGTTTCAAGCGAAAAAACTTCGTACACCTACAAACGTACCGGACACGTGGAAGACTTAATTTACAGGAAGTAAAGACTCTGCAAGGGATGTCATGTACGATAAAAAGTTTCAAAAACTGTTTTGGCATGTGCTTTGCTCCACACAAATGTACAGAACACGTAGAAGACAAAGTAATTTACAGGAAGGAAAGATTCTGCAAGGGATGTCATGTACGAGAAAAAGTTTCAAAAACTGTTTTGGCATGTATTTTGTTCCCGCTCGACGTCTTTTGTAGCGCCTCAGCTACTGACAACCAGCTGGGTGTACGGTCCATGAAACTAATGAACTGGCGCGGAAGGCGTTTGCAAGAATACAGACAGACAGACAGACAGACAGACAGACAGACAGACAGACAGACAGAAGGATATATAGATAGAAAAAGTTTATTTGTTTGGTTTAGTTGGCTATTGTTTCATTGAAGTCTGCTTCTCTGAGTGTAATTTCATCTAGTTCAGGGCTGGGTACGTGGGTGTCGAGTACACTGGTAAAACAGAAGCAGATTAGCATAAGACTTTGGTGATATTTTGAGGCTCAAGGCCAGAAATAAAGAAAGAGAGAAAGAAAAAAAAATTGAGTTCATCATTGTCAATTAGAGTAAACTGTTCAACAACAACAACAACAAAAAGGTATTCAAAGTTGTATAGCTTTGTCGCGTTAGTGCAATAAGTGATGCTATTCCATAACCAGGATGGTATATCTTCTTCCTACTTAAAAATACATAAACTAACTTTCACCACTCTTTAGTACCAAACAAATGAGAGTCTGGAAATCTGTCATTAAGTTAAATGTCCTTGTGTTCTGGATCTAGTTCCACAAGAATTTTCTAGAGTTTTCTACCTGTTTAGAGCTTGTTTCGGCTTTGCTATAAAGTCTTTTAATTTTCTTAATCCAAAAATTGATTTTCTTTGGTAGTTTTTATTGATTCATAAAACAAAACTTCGTCAAATATCTTGAACATTTCACAAATTCTTATCGAATAGTAAAACCTGTTATGGCATGTACGCTAAGATATACAATTGTAAAAACATCAGTAGAAAAAAATGAGCGTCATTCAGCTTTGATTTTGTTCAAAAAGGAAGCGGCAAACTAGATAGAACCAGTTTCAGCAAACTAACGATGTTTTCCAACTTGTCTCCGTTTTCAGAGTGGGATTTATTTGTTCGAGGGCAGGCCACTAAACAAGACATTGGAATGTCTGTATAAACCTCTTTAAGACTTTGATTTTCTCCGCGTTTCCTTGTGTGGTGGAAAGGACTTGGGACAAGGAGGGCTTCTAATGACACGTTGAAAGAGCCCTGCAAACTGCATGCACACCCCTCTCCTGTCACTCTGTCGTCTTAGGCTCTGCGACTGAGCTGTGCTAAGGTTGGGCATGCAAGGCCCTTGTTAAAGAAAGGAACAGGACTGCGCTGCATGAGCAAGCGCATCATTTTTCGGCACATATGCATTCCCATAAATTTTCAGTCGCATGGCCATAAATTTCCGCACATAAGCATGCCCATAAATTTTCACCCATGTATGCCCAAAATTTTACCCGCACGGGCATGTCCATAAAGTTTTGGAAAGATGAAAGTAAAGGTTTCCCTTGACTTGTTTTGGGTTGTACGGGAGTGGTGGGAGGGGGTGGGTAAGTTTCTGTAGGCCAGCATCGTGAGGGCGGAGCCCATCTTCTCTCTTTCTAGCTGTCTTACGTTCCTTGTAGTTCCATTCCGCACGTGCAGCTGTTCGTAAAATACACTGTGTTCGGACCTTACGATTATAATTATGAATTTAAAAGCAGATACCAACACTCCAAGCACACTTCCGCCAAATGACGTGACGTTATATGATATTGAAATCCACTTATATCACTGTTTGCTTGCAATGCCGTTACATAATCATATAATCAGTTTCAGAAACAGCCCTTATGATTACGATCTCTATTATTGTTGTATGGGATAGTTGTGACTAGACATTACACGCAGAATTCAAATACAACTAATTTACCAGAATTTTCAAACAGAAGAAAAGTGAAAGAAGGAAAGGAAAGGAAGGAAGGACATTCTAAATGTTGTTTTTCGTGTATGTGTTTGAAACATCCAAATATGAACTGCCATCAGCTGAACTAAACTGACTTGCCCCAAGCACCCACCCACCACGACGCATGCCCGCACATACAAACTCTTATCCCTCTCTGGTCTATAGTTGTGTCTGCAAACTGCATCTGCGTCTCGGCTATCTGACGTACACATCTGCCCCCAAAGCAAACACATACACAAACCCCTTTGACATGCTTATACAAATACTCCCCAAATAACGGGCGTGCGTAGGCAGGTAGACGTACACACAGACGCACGGCTCTTCAACCAGCAATCAGCGACTGAAATATCGAAAGATCAGCAATCGGGAGGCAGACAACAGTGCGGAATAAAACTTGTGGGCTTTTCTATTTCTGTAAGAGATTTTCCGCCTTCTTTTGTGATTTGTTTTATTTTATCGCCGCTTCAAGTCTTGTTTGGTTCTTTAGTGTGACAAGATCAGCTTTCCTTAGCCAGCAGTGAAGACATACAGCATGCTGCTGGTGGGCCTAGTACAGAATTTAACATTTTAAAAATCTTCGTTTTCGTGGAGAATAACGTCAAACACTCACTGCTGTAGGGAAAATATATTTATACATAAAGCTCTTGTAAAGATGTAGAAATGTTGATTCATCATTACGCAACCATTTAAAGTGTGTGAACATACGCAGTAGCACTATCTCACGTGCACTTAACAGAGTTGTCGCTTTGCCGAGCGACAGATCTTAAAAGTTCTCGCTTGCGTGACTGCTGTTTCTGCGCAGTTAAACGTTATTGATCTCGAACACTACACTTTTAAGGCAACGACGCAATTATTTCTATACATAAAGTCTGTATGTTCTTTTATTCCCATTTAACTGCTCTCTCTTTGACCCTCTCTTTCTCTCTTTGTCCCTCTCTCTCTCACACATCCTCATACTAGCTCGCACGCTCTAACAGAGAGAGAAAAAACCGCAATATAAATAAATTACACGTTAAAAGGCGAAGAATAAAAAACATAAAACAGGAATGTCTGTAGAAATTTGGTCAGCGAACCTTCAGATGAAACGAAACATCCATGAGCAGTTCGTAATTTCTTGCAGATTCCCACCGGTTTTATTACTCTGATGGCCAGAATTCATCTCGCGATACTCAAGAGGACGGCATCAAGATGACAAAATCGACCTGGGTCGGTTCCTTTGATCTCCCGATAACCAGTGTCTGACCCGACGGACCACCGATCTGTGCAGTTGTCTGGTAGCTACGTTCACACAGCGCGTTCTCGCGAGAATCTGGGCTGGGGTGGGTGGGCTGGCAGTAGATGAAGTTCGTTCTGTTCTACATAGTCACGCAGCAATACCACAAGCAAAAAGTTAAATGCCTAGGGTCGCATACAGACAAAGGGCGCTAACCCCTCCCTGCTCTTCAGTTGTGAATTGCAAATGAGAAATAGGCTCCCTATTCTCGCATCTCGGAAAATGGTGCAAAGCAGGCGTGGAACGCTGTATGTAAAAGTATTCAGATTTTCTCAAAGATGTTTGGGTGTGTCTTGGGCTGTTTATAAATCTGTTTCGTTGAAGACTTGAAGGTCTGTAAGGTAGTCTCCCCTACCGCCCTAACCTCCCCTGTCGTTGAAAAAAAAAAGTAAACAGCGAATACTTCCAGCTGTGCCGCCGACAGCAGCTTGGCGGAAGCTGAGGCTCTGCAAAAGATGTCGTGCGGTAACAAACATTTCCGAGTGCAAGTAAATATGTTTTCTTCTGTGTGATAGCAATGAGTGCCAAAGCCTGCGGTATGCACTACTTTCTAAGTGTTCTGGCTTCGTTGTGTTTGTCCAACATTGGGCACGAGATTTCTCCATCGCTCGCGAGATCCAGTCTTTTTCCTACACAGTATTGCTGCTCCTTTTTGATTGTCTGTAATTCTGCTCGTCTTTATGATATAAATATCAGCCATTATGTGCAACGTCTTAGACGTGAACCTCGCTGTCTGGCTCTCGGGCTCTGAAAATGAACATATTGGAACCCAGCCGACTGCACTACAATCGGGTAAATGTTATCCTCTGGCCAATGAGGGCTCATCTTTGATTCCACGTGACTTGGTCTGCATCGGGAGTACAGTGAAGACGCTTGTGTTACCTTCTTTCCCCGGAACCTTGGCATCAGATGCAATTGGCTTCTCCTAATTTTTTCTTCATTTTTTAGTTGTTTTTTTCCTCCAAGCGGCAGTCACTTGTTTTTCTTTTACGTTTTTTCCCCTTAACCTACTTCAGGGACAATTAAGTTGTTTCAGATGATGGCGTCTGTTGTTTTCGGGCGCTAAAAGTCTGATGTTGCGTGTCCCCTGCTGTTATTTCCAGCTAGGCCCCGACTGGTTGTTCCATTGCAGGCGACGCCTGACCTTTCTACTGCTTTCTCACTGTTTATCCCTCCGTTTCCCTGTCTTCGCCGATCTTCCTTCTGTCTAGCTCAAGTCGGTCACACAATTCGACCAAGTCGCATGAAAGCTTTGGTGAAATCTAGTAGCACCAAGTAGTAGTACAATGTAGCAGTGTACTATGAAGTAGCGCCGTGTGGGAGCAGCATGTAACAGCGTCATGTAGTAGTACAGTGTAGCAGTGTACTATGAAGTAGCGCGGTGTGGGAGCAGCATGTAACAGCGTCATGTAGTAGTACAATGTAGCAGTGTACAGTGAAGTAGCGCGCGGTGTGGGAGCAGCATGTAACAG
>SMGT01010284.1:55896-80663 GCA_004794575.1 Lanistes nyassanus
GTACCTTCTAGGGCACGGGACTGGGATGACATGAGGTGCGAACTGCGACCTCCGTCTGGAAAGCTGACACGTAACCGAACGTAGACCACGGGTTGGGGGAAGGAGGGTGGGCTGGCCCTCCATGGAGTGAACTAGGTTCACGGTATGTATGTACGTGCGTGCATGCGTGCGTGCATGTTTTGTACGAAGAAACAAATTTATTAAACAGCAGTTGTGATCAAGTCGAAATGGTAAATACAGTTTATTTTAAACTTTATTGTAGCTTTAAAAAAAGGTTTCTTATCGTCTAAACACAGATTTATCCTATTTCTATAACAGTGTTGTCAAACGACGCAATTTCTAGTCCACTGTTCTCATTTGACTAAGTTGAACAGTCTAAGACTGACTAAAAGCTTGCACAAAGTTCAGAGTAGAGATTTTTTTGGAGGGGGTGGATTTTCTCACTAGCCGATAGGTCACCTTGTTTGTCTACCATGTAGGTAGTTATGCCGACAGAGCTGTAAACTAATAACTATACTTTCTGTCACGACAAAGCTCTAAAGTCGCCACATATAAGCACTATGTATCCCCAAATCTCTTCCAGACCTTTGCCACCGAATGGTTGAATCGAAGTCAGAAAATAACTGGGATTTTGCATGCACTCCTCAGAATCCATCTTTAACTAATGTTGGCTTCCTATTTTTTAAATTTGTTTTCGTAGCCAAATAAATATCACCGAATGCTATTACAATAAACAAAATTTTCCTCGCCCTGATAATTTTTTTAGGAAGATTTCCCTAGTGTTATTGTATGTTCGCTTTTTAATTACATTTTGATTAAAAGTTTTTATTTTTTATCGTACTTTCAAGTCACTATCATAGGTATACTTAATTGGAAATTCCAGCACCTAGTAAACTACACGAACGCAAAAGGAACAAAACTACTCAACTGTTTATGGGAAAGAGCTAAGGGGAGGTGAGCTAACAACATATTAGAGGCTATGAATTGTTATTTGAGTATTTCAGTCTGCAGTTTCAGATGACAAAAGCACAATAGACTCAGTTTTACTCCAATGTTCTTAGCTTTATTGAAATCCTCTCTGCATCTCACCATCGGTTCCCTAATTCCGGTCTCACATTGTTAAAGCAGAGAAATGTACATTAGTTAGTTCCCGTTAAACTGCAACAAAAATCTGATTCTACTTCGTCAAAAGTGGGTTGATCAATACATATAGTTTTACCGTGTGAAATCATGTAGGGATGGATGTCTGAATTGGAACTGGCTCAAATCTTCATTAGTGATGTCTGAATTATTTTTCGACGCCATGTGTAGGTGACTCAGTCAAATCTTACAAGGCCGGCATTAGTTCTTTCTCAGTGCTTTTGTCTGGTCCAGCAGTAGCGCACACCCTCTGCCCACCCCCCACCCCCCACCCACAGAGAATTGATTCACATTCTTCTGTTTTTAGTTCTCTTTAGGAGTTTCTGCCTCAAACCGACCACCATCAGTTGCGCATCCGCGTTCCACCAGTTCCGTTGAGCGTCAGCACTGATGACGTCATATCCGGGGTAAGCTGCTCGTTGTCGCTGAGGCGCAAAGACGTCAGCTGACAATCCACATAAGAAAACGATCTGAATGACGTCACACTGCAACGATTCTTAGCGTATAATGGCATTTCCCCAAATAATTATCTGACAGGAGAAACTAGGATGAGCGCGCTGTGGGATGGGAAACCGAATGACTGAGATTATAAGTCACTTTCGAATACTTGTTTGCGTCACTTCTGGAGTACTTGCATAATCTGGAGTATTTGCATATTTGTTTTGTTGAAAATATAGTTATCGTTTCTTCGGTTGTTTTTTTTTCAGTACAGTGACTTGAAAACGAAAAAGAGAGAAGATTGCTATATGAAAAACAATAAAAGACTAAAGCACGAAAAGTGTTAAGTGGCTGTTAGTCTGGGTCGGGTTTCATGGTCATTCTTATAGCCTGATTATGCGTTAAGTCCCACGTAAAAGACGCAGGGAGAAAAAAAACCTTGCGACCGCCGTTATGACCAGATCGAACGGCAAATGGAGTGTCCAAGCAACCGAACCCTGGAGCGACCTATCACTCTTAACTGCAGTCTTATCACACACTTAGACAAATATTCTTCAAATGTTACTCACATCAAACGCACCATTTTGTTAGTGCTATGACTATGAAAGTATCGAATAATGGTGTCAGTGTCAGATCCCGCGGAGGCACTTTTAAGATCACCACAAACCATGCTAGTGCAGTCACGTGTAAGCCCACACGAAAGTATCCTATTCAACTTCATACAGCAAGGAGCAGAATCGGTATAAACAGCTTCAGAAGGGTCAGACTTGCTGCCATGTGCTAAAGTCTTTATCAAACCTCACTTTCCCCAAGAGGAAGCAGACGTATAGTACTCAAGTAACCGTCTCGTTCTCCAAACCAGTTCCAGACTGCTTAAAATGACAGCTGCTTTAAGTAAGTCAAAGTCCACTCTCCAGACTCTTTCTAGTTTTCCCAGAAAGAGAGCGACTTGAAAAGCAAGGAGAGTTCACTCCATCGGTATTTTCCTGTCCGCGTGACCGTGCCATGGCGGACCCGGCTAAAGCAGGACAGATTACCTGGCAGGGCAGACGAGCTCTCTGGAGAATCAGTTCCATGCCTCTGCCAAATTTCAACGGGGCTGTGCTTTCTCCCCACCCTCACCCACCCCCCTCTTCACGTCACTCCCACTCAGCCATCACTTCACCTCACCTCCATTCCTCTTTCGAGACCGCTTTGTGCAAGGCGAACCCTATCGATTTCGTTGGAAGCCGTGTTGACGTTGCACAGGCCAGGCCGCTGAAGATACGAGCTGCCCGCAGAGATCTTCCAAATCGTCGCTGTTGATGTGGCGGCGGTGTGGTTGACAAACGGCCAGCGCTTGAGGAGGCGGCTGATCGACAGCCTCTCAAAGCCTTTCTTAACCGGAAGAACCTGTGTCCCAGTTTGCCGAACTGAAACGTGCGTCCGTCCTTAAAGGCACTCGGTGTTGATCAAACAGATCATGTCAATGAGGACCCCAGTTCTTCAAGGTCTGTCCGTCCGTATGCCTTCTTGCCTTCCTGTCTGTTTGTCTGTCTGTCAGTCATTTTTTTAATTTTAGAACTAAAAGACATAGCACACGGCACCAAAGACAAGACCTCTTAAAAAAAAAAAACAAACCTTGAGATGGAAAACGAATAATGTCGACATAAGTTTTGGAATTCTTTTGAAAATTGTAGGTCTTATGTTGCTTCCACAAACCTATCCAAGACGGTCCGATCTACCGGTCGATTCATATAATTTATATTCAAAGTGTGTGTGTGTGTGTAAAGGTGAGTGTGAAGGGAGAGAGTGAGAGTGCTCGCGCGCGAAATAGAGACAGAGGATGACAGAGTGCATGGTGCGGGGGGTGGGGGTTAGGGGTTGAGAGGGAGCTGACGGTGCAGCCGATCCAGCCAGCAGCGAAGCCGAAAATTGGAAAATCGGACTTTTCAAGGACCTTTTCTTTCGTCCTTCGTTGCACTTTACGAGCCTCGTAATCAAATCGTGTTTCTAGGTAGTCAGGGATGGGGCAGAAAAATCAAGCCGGCTATTTTCACTCGAATCCGCCAATCAAAATCCTTGAGCAGCCGAGGAAGTGCAGCGAGATGGAGATGGAGGAGCGGAGGAGTGTGTGTTGGGGGGGGGGGGTGAGCAAGGGGACTGCATATTTTCCAAAAGCTTCTGTTCTCGGCTAATCAGGTGTGTGCATGTGTGTGCTGCGTGCGTTCGTCTATGCGTGAATGCGAACGAACGCGTGCATGTGTACGTGCGTTAAAAAAAAAGTTGGTGAAATCTGCGCATGCTTGAGGAACAAACAAAGAATTAAGCGAGAATATAATTAGTTCTGAAACTGGGCCGGATGTCGTAAGATGTCTCGTGAAAAACTATGAAAGTAAAATATGATTTCTCTCCACTCCCCGCACTCCCCCGCACACACACTTTCGCTCAAATACAACCACACACACATAATATGCACACAAATGACTGGTCTCATATATTCTTCAAGCAAGTCTGAACAAATAAAAATAAAGTGAAAATCGAGAAAGATGAAAACATGCACGCATATGTGTGCGCACAAATGACTGTTCTCAAATATTCTTCCCGTTAGTCTACAAAACCAAAACTAAAGCGAAATGTGAGAAAGATGAAATCAGCAGTAGGATCAGAAGGACGAGATTGAAGACTTACATGTCGCCATTGTAGATCGCGTTACCCGAATTCTGTTACCTGTCGTCCTTGACCTCACTGCAAACTTCAATGCCTAAGTTCCAAAAAATTCAAAAGTGTCAAACTAATGGAAAACTTGTCTCGCAAACAAGAAAAGTTTTGTGAATCGAGGATAAAACAGAAGATAAAGAGCGAGCGGTATCTGTAAGCATGTTACCCGCCAGTCACTAAAAGTCGTTAGCCTAGATCTATTATGAGATCAAGGCTTGGAGAATCCTGTTAGACCCCCCCCCCCCAACATTTCTTTCTCAGGGAGTAGATTCAGCTTCTTAAACCAACCCCAGAGATGTAAATCTAGACGTGACCCTCTTGCACCAGTATCTTTTACCCAAAGTTTTAAAGTTGGATGATCAGTAATATCAAAGTTAGATTCACATGTGGGGGGATGGGAAGCGGATCTGGCTTGGGGTGAGAAGGGTATTTCTAGGAAACGTCATGTATTCTTTTTACTTATACTGTCTATACCAGGTACACACCAAGGGGTACTCTGATACTCACCTGATTTAACCCCAATGTTTGGGTCATATCAAACGTCCCGGGGTACGCAGCAGAACCACTGCAGCCGAGGTTTCTAGTGGAACAACATTCACATTAGAACTCATAGTACTGCATTCTGACCTTAGTGTGATAGCGTTATCAAGTAAAAAATCTTCCTTGTTCTAAATTTAAAATCTTCCCCGAAGTCTCAAAAAAACCCAAACACCCTCCCCCCCCCCCCAAAATAAAAAATAAAAAGCTGCGGCGATGTACAATGGAACTCAAAATGCAGCGACTGACTGGCCACCCAGATGTTAGATGCATCTAAAGAACAAAATCTTCCATAAATTATTTGACCTATAACCAAGGGCACACGGAAAATAAAAATACTAAGGTTTATATGTCCAGGGGAAGGGATTTACAAATAAAATGAAATCTAAATGCACAAACAAAAATTAAACGAGTGACCTAAATGCTGAGAGAACTTAGGAATAGGGCGGCAGTAGGATCGACCAGCACGGATAACACCTACTGCTGACAAGGCTACAGATGCCAGAACACCACAGCCACCCAAGCAGGGAGTCAGAAGCACACCACCACCATCCAGAACACGACACCAACCGGCCCCCTCCCCCCACATCCTCTGCCTCTTTTCCCTCCTTGGTGCGAAATCACCGCGCGGTGGAAGCACTTTCCATCATAACTCAGCAACAGCAGGTACTTATGGATGAGATATATTATAACAATAAGCGGTATATTAGATGTATGGTATTTAGGGGATAGACGAAGGACACATAAGTACAGCACATTCGATATTTGACAGGGCTGGGAATTGACCTGCATAACCCAAACTACAGCAGTCAGGAGGGCCCAGCTGCCAATGGGAACCTGACCCTTAGTCCTTAGTTTAGGGAATATAAAGAGGCTGGCACGACCAGGGAGGGGGCTTTTTGCTTCTGGCTTTTCGGACGATGGGCTGGCCGGTGCGCCGGTGCAGGGGATGGATACAGAGACGGGTAGACGCGTAAAGGTGGAGAGGTGTTGGAGTAGGTAGGCATGGTCGGCTACACAGAGCATGTCAAATAAAAGAACTGAACTGCGAAGAAGTACTTGTGGTCTTCTCTATGCCACGTATGCAGCGGTGACTGAGACGGTCATGCTACATCGTGTTTTCTGGTACCGTGACAGTGTTACAATATATATATTGACAAGTTTACGCTCCCAAATATATTATCCTCAATCGGCGCAAAACTCGGTACGGTTACATAGCTTGATTAAGCCCGAAATGCGGTGGACTTCCGCTGCTTATATTTCGAAGTAGGTACCCAGTTCATATATATCGGCATTTTCCTCGCACAGCCAAGCATAGCCACGAAAAGTCGTGGTTTCAGGTCTAAATAAAAGGTTTTAAAGGTATATCAAGCATCAGAATGCTCTTTCTGAAGTATCTGATACGTAATATGCCCAAAATCGACACGTGTAGTACTTACATTTTACACATTTGTGTCGGTACTGTTATCGTCTGCTCGTCTGCCGTGTATACGAAACCCCGTATAGCGACCAAAAGCCATGGTTTTAGGTCTAAATAAAAGGTTTTAACGGTATATCAAGCATCAGAAAGCAATTTGTATCTGATGCATAATATGCAAAAAAATCGACACTTGAGTACTTACAATTTACACATTTGTGTCGGTACTCGTACTGTCATTGTGATCGTCTGTCGTGTATACGAAACACCGAACAGCCACGAAAAGTCAGGGTTTTAGGTCTAAATAAAAGGTTTTAGAGGTATATCACACATCAGAATGGAATTTCTGAATTATCTGATGCATTATATGCCAAAAACCGACACTTGTGTAATGTGTACTACAGTGAGTTTACAGATTTGTGTCCCTACTGTTATCGTCTGCTCGTCTGCCGTTTATACGAAACACCGCATAGCCACGAAAAGTCACGGTTTTAGGTCTAAATATATATATCAAGCATCAGAAAGCAGTTTTTGAATTATCTGATGCATAATATGCCCCAAATCGACACTTGTGTGCGTAAATTTTACCAATACTAAACACAACATCGTTTCTTCTTGCCAGATGCCTTACACCGTACGAGCACTCGTCGTTTCTTCGTGGTCTTCTCGTGACCTAGAAATAGTTCTGGTGCGGGATTTTCAACAGTTGACTTTTTATCGACAAAATTATAAGAACAGACAAATACATTTTTAGGCAGAAATTTTCTCTTAGGGGCAGCAAACCATTGCCTCTGCAAGTCGGGATCGTCCGGTAGCTTGTGCAGTTTGAAAGGTGGCTCACGCGTGCAATGTTTTCTTATCAAGGGCTTGTGTGTAAAGCAGGGTTGATTAAGGATTTCGTTCAACTTTTTCTGACTCCATGTGCATCCGTAAACAGCACAGTTCGAACCGCTACCTGATATTTTTGTTTTTCCGTTAAGATCCATAACAGTATATCACACTAACCAGACTGTACACCGGAAATCGGCCGCATAATCTATTTTTAGTACCGCTATGGCGGCGCCCGTTGAATCAGAGCGTAAACTTGTCAATATATACTTGCTCCATAAAAACCGCAGTAAAATCAACCACAATTACAGGCCCGCGATGGGTTGCATGCGTGTTCTTATCTCCACTTCGATCCGGTCATAACAGCGGTCGTAAGCCCTATTCGCCCTCTACGTACACCTTTAGGTATGAGCAATGAGATAACGCTTATGCAGGCCACCCCTGGGTTGTGTGGGCGTCAGTACACAGGGTCTTTGGAGCGCTCTTATGACTAGAAATTCAGACACTAACATACTAACGCTTATTCAAGCCAGCCCTCGACTAATTGACCTTCTACCCTTGACTTTGCAGACTCCGTCTTACGACACAGTTCAAGTTGCAGGTGGATGAAGATTAACCCTGTACAGTACATCACTGTAACATGTCACCATGTTTCAGTCAAGTAGCGAAATATAGAACTAATGGAGTTTTTTATTATTATTTCTCGGGCAAGGCGTCGTTGTCGTGTGATTTTTTTGTGTGAAAACTATCGTCTTAGTGACAGAGCTGGCAATCCAATATGCCAGAAAAGGGTAGATACCGATTACATTTGTTGAAAACTGAACAGTTTCACTGCACGATTGTTCTGACACGTTTTTGGCTGTCTACAATTGGGCGAAGATAGTATAACATGTTGCGAGAAACGCCTATAGTTACATGTAAACTGCGTCACCATAAGATGCTGAAGCAATTAAAGGGTAATAGTATTTTATAACATATCTTAGAATTTAAAATATTGTGGCCTGAGACCCATCAGGGAAATCTATAATAGTCTTCAAAATGAAAGACGGTTAAAAATTAAATATAACAGGGCGAATATAAACTGTCGAAAACCTCTTTAAGGGTGTACGAAGAAGTGGGCAAGCGCAAATTAAAAGAATGATGGAGGAGTATTTTTACGAATAAAACGGGGATATTTCGGGTGTACGCCACTATACATACCCGGAAGGAGACTGGATGGCCGTCAAAATAAGTACAGTGGTACCTCAGGTTACGAACTTAATTAATTCGTTCCAGAACTAGGTTCGTAACCTGAAACATTGAAATCAATGAAATAGAGACGATCCGTTTCAAAATGAAAGAATCTTTCCTTTTTATTAACATCCGTCGTTTACCAGACAAAACGCAAAGAATACGTACACTTCACGCATTAAAGAGAAAGAAAACAACCAAATAAATTAAATGTAAAATAAAAAAAAGATTTAGTCTATATCGTTTTTACCAAGAAAACGATCATGGGAAATTTGTCACTTTCTTTGCTATTCTAAATCATTAGTTTCTGGAGTTTCTTGTCGCTGTTTCTTGGCAGCCGACTGGGAATCTTTCTGCACCAAGAAACTATATAATCAAGCGATGTTATAGGTACTGCGTGGCCTTCGTTTGTACTGTACGCTATCGTTTGTCTCCAACGTTAATCTCTCTCTCCTTCGTTCGTAACTCGAGGCACTGTTCGTTACCCGAGACAAAATGTTTTCGAAAGCTGTTGTTTGTAGCCCGAATTGTTCGTGACCTGAGTCGTTTGTAACCCGAGGTGCCACTGTATTTATAACATATCGTCCAGGAGAGCAGAGGTTGGAGGGGCGGTCTCTTGTGGTACAATTAAAGTACTACACATAACACCAACTTCTTCGAGGAAAGATTTGCGATAGATAGAAGCGTCAGATTAGAATCTCACAGGAAATTGTATACAACCATCTTCTACAGCTTTTAAACTGGATCTCTTTATATCTCTTGCTTTCCCTCCCCATACGCACGAAATCCACGCACCCTCCCCGTGGGTAACCTCCCCCCCCCTTACTCTCAAATTCGTTTCTAGGTGTCTATTGATCTTCTTTAAGTGATTCTTACAGACACTTGACACAACACAAAATATTATGTGAATCGCCGATCGATGTTTCCCAGCGTACCAAATAATAAAATAAAAAATATTTTGAGAGATGAAAATTCGACACTGCGAAAATAATCCGAACACGATCTCTCTGTGCCTGAAATTATAAGTCCCTATAAGAGTATTTAGAAACCATGTCAAACAAATGAGGCCTACATTTGCATTTCTTTATAATGGTTTTTATTTCTGTACTCTATATTCTTTATTTCTACACGGATATACTCATTGTCATCAACTGTTCACGCAAGAGGCTACCAAGGGCTGCTTCCCTTAACTTGTCATCTACGTAAAACATCAATATAGGAACAAACCGAATACGTACGCAGGACGCCTGTCCTTAAACATTCTAGTCCTGAAACGGCACACAATTGCTGGCGAGTGGCGAGTAGACTTCCGTCCGAGTGTTTCTGTTTGTAAAAGAAAGTTTCAAATATGCTACGATTTCGAGTCAGAGTACGTCCTCGAATCATGTCCAGCGTTGGAGGGCTGGGCGGCGGACAAGAAGCGCGATTAAAACACCTCCGAAAGCTGGTCACCATGTTGATCAGACAGGAACGCGTTGAGTGGACCTGGCATCAACTGGACGAAGCCAGAGGTTACGCAGAGAAGGTTAGTATAGAACTCGGTGAGGAACATGTGTTTTCTGAAAATCACAAAACACATTCAATATTATAATACATTCACAGTTCTTCTGCGCTCCATGCATTTTATTTAGGTGTCTGAGTAACATGTCGCATGTACTTTACTTAGTAATACTACTTAAATACTAGTCTGATGCAGTTATACTTTTTCCTCCTTAATTCCTTTCTAAAATCACTAGCTCTGTGCTAAAAGTCGCTGCAAACTATAGCAGAACAAATTTAAGAAAGCTCGCACTTATGAACATATTCCTCAACATTGGAATTCATTAAAAGTAAAACACTGCTTACAAAAAGTAAGAAACTGCACACAAATCTGAAATCATATCATAGTGGTAGAAATATTTTGAACAGAAAAAACGTCTCCAATTTCTCATCTTCACCAAAAACTCCTAACAAAACCATTGCAAGATTTGATCTGATGATCAACCTATGCTTATTTAAGTTTTAAATCACCTACGAGTACGAAGGGACGCGATGAAAATTCATACCCTAGAAATAGAATGTTTCTTTTATTCTAAACCTATGCCTGTGGTGCCAAGTATTAGTACCAGAAAAGAAAGTTTTCTCTGTGCATCTTTCATGGGTTCAGTTTTTTCCCCAAACCACCAGGATGTACTTGTACTCATAGTACTACATATGGTAGATAATAGACTGATTTGTGGAAGCCATGTCAAATCAACACTCCTTACACATTCAACTGAATGTGATTCATCATCACATTGCACATTATAAAAAACTATTACTGTTATATATCATTATTGTAAATGTGTGATGCATGAACACAGAGTAAATAGCTGATGCATGCTAGACGTTTTACCTGAAACATTAGAGCCAATATCTAACTAGTCTGCCTTGTTGTCTAGGCTGGTACCAACCAAATTATTTTGCAAAAAATGCACTGTTTGCAGTATAGAGCTTTTTGTCATCTTTTCCCTTTATACATGTACTATTTTGATTTTTTTAAATTCTTGCACTGCAGTTGACACATGCATATCATGTGTGTCCACTTATATATGCCAATGTACAAATTAGTGAAGCATCTCCCTATAGTTATAAAGTTTACATGAGATTGTACGTGTGTGTGGTGTGTGTTTGTGGGTGGGTTGTGTCTGTGTGTGTGCATGCATGTGTGCACTATATTTCACAGCTTATCAGCATGGCCATTCGGAATGGGGATCAGCATAAACCTACCATGGAGATGGCTGACTATTGGCTTACGGTCTGAACATTACTGCTTTTAAATGTTATCTTGGTTTAATGAGATGCTGCAAAATATAGAGTGAATTCATGTTTGTTGTTGTTGCCGTTGTTTTTGTTGTCTTGGAGCTGACAAAACCTTTAGTTTAATGGTGCCATATCTGGTTTGGGCAAGATTTTGAGGAATGCTTGAATTTTTGGCAGGCTGGATGTTGAGTCACATCTATAGTAGAAAGTTTATTATGTAACTTATTTTCATTTGTATAAACAATTACCAATTTAAAAAACATTCAGGAAGTAGCAGGGAGACTACAGCAGTCACATAAGCACTATAACTTATGAAATTTCTCTTTTTAAAAAATGAAGACTTTGCAGTTCTTAGCTTTCACTTTTTCAGTTCCAAGTGACAAAAAAAAAAAAAAAAAAAAAAGTAATTCTGTGACTATGTTGTATATTAATGGCAACACAAGACCAAAGAAAAGTGATGTGATTCAGGTTACTTCTCTCCCCCCCCTGCCCCCCCCCCCACACCATCACAAAAAATGGTGGAGGGGGGGGGATAGGTCATTTTACTAATGAAAAGGGAAGCTCTACATATACCTTTGTAGGCCTAGTGTAAAATTTGTCACGTGGGCTCACATGTAAACACTTTAGATGAACAAGCAGATGCAGACACTCTGCACATCAGAATCACGATCATAATAAATTTTGTTTGTGTATAGTCAGTATCTGACTATTCTGTACAAAGTCAAAGTATTGTTGTCTTTTTATAGATTTTGAAGACTTGAAAATCTGTAGAGGAAAAGGGTGACAAATATATTTTTAGCTATTGTTTGAAGAATTTTTTTTTCTGTCATTTTACCTGTTTTGATGTCTCCCATTTATATGCCACATGACAGGAAAAGGATTTGATCCACAAGCTTTTTAAAGTGTTGGTGCCACGATACCATAACCTTCCAGAAGCAGTCACCAGTCTGTACCGCTTACCTTCCACTTACCCTGGAGATGGACGTCTGAAGGGTTTGCTAGAACTCAAGGGTGGGTACCACAAGCTGCTTCAGTCTAAAACTTCTAAAAATAATTAAAATTTCTTCCCAAAATGCTGCTGTTGCAGTTTTCTTCTACAGTAGTCTCCAGTAATCAAACCTTTAATATTCATAGGAACTTCTAATTTGTTTCAAATTATTGTGATGAAGCGGGTTCGCTTCGCAACTTTCCTCTCTCTCTCTCCTTCAAAACAAAGGCAGGGTTTTCTTCCACGCCCTCTGCGTACTTTATTTTGGGCCGCCACTGCTGCTGCCGGCCGACATGCTCCGCCACCCCACGGTTTACTGGCACTTCACTACCACACTACATGTTCTCTCTCGTCCTCCTCCTGCTTCACCCTACTTCGGGACTCTCGTTTGTCGGCCCGCACTCCGCTTTTACAAGGTGGACGCGAGCCACAACGGTGGCACTGTCCGGTCCAGCAGCAGCAAGCCGGCGTACACGTGGCAAAGGCCAAATTTTGTGTTTCTTACACATACAAAATTTAGAATAAAAAGTGAAAGAATATACCTACAAGGACATGAAAATATACAGTAACTAGGGTGCGCTTTGCTCTTCCTGTTAGTGTTAAGGAAATCAAGATAAAAGGTAGTTTAACTAGCTGATGTGAATAGATAAAGGTACGAATTCTGCCTACAATAAATTTGCTCTGTCACGACGTTTGATGAGTTAAGTATCTACAGAAAGAGTAAATCGAGGAGAATCCGAATATGTTAGTTGTTAGTATCTGCAACTATCCTAGAATGATATAGAAACGTTTAAAGAGAGTGAGCCTAGCACAGCATGCGGTAAAAGGACACAGTGCCTCACAGCCACGGTTCGCTGGGCACCACTCGACCTGGGCACCCCGCCGGCGACGCTGTGGCTGTGAGCGTAGTGGCCAAAACCGTCTCCGTGATGGCTGCCACCCATCACATTATGATTACAAATGTGCACATGAAATGCAGATTTCACGATCTCAGAGGAAGAAAAAATAAATAATTTGCGTTATGAAAAGAAAACATGTTTTGGTTCCTTGCACGCACACTTCACCAACCCCTAACTTGTTCTAATCGCTAAAATGAATAGAAATTACCAGCAAACACATAAGCTGAAAAGCTTGTCAAGAGTTATCATCACCATCGTTTGAAATGCCATGGAGATTGACATTTAATATTAGGCTGTCTTGTTCAGTTTTGAGCTTGCATAATGTTTAATATGTAACAGGGTCGAGCGGTAGCGGGTTCTGTTACTTTCTCGGTTGTGGAAATGGCTCTATCATCCCTCCACTCTGGACACAGCAACACAAGACGTCCTCACAGCTACATGTAAACTTTTATTCTCTCCCACCTCACTGTGAGAGTACAGCAACTAAAGACTACATCCTTCCTCGAGTGACTACCTCGAAGCGCTCCATCTGAATGAATGAACTCGTCGCGTCTACTCTTAATCTCGCTCTTGTTACCCACGCTCCCCGCACATTGTCGCTGACCTTTCGCCCTCGCCTCCCGCTGACCCTCGGCCCTGACCACCCCTCTCTCCAAGTGGCCCTACCCTTCCCTAGCCACCTTGGGTCAGGGACTGGGAAGACACAGATACCCCTTTGTTTCGCTCTTGAGTAACAGACGACTAGTAAGGCGCATGATGCAACTTCCCACGCCATGCCGGCTATAAAGAGTTCAGGGGTCGACAGGGTGGGCGCCCGGGGGTTACGTAATCACCACCCGGCTACAAATATTAACACAGTAATATTATAATGTCAAAAACAGTGGTCATATTAGAGCTCCCCAAAATGCTGTAATACATCTTTGAAGCACTAGAAGGATTAAAAGGTCCATCCATTAAATAAAATTGAAGACCAAATAGACACAACAATATATTTTTTTAAAGTCACAGAGGATTGCAACTTAAAATGTTACCGAGAGGCAGTCAGACTCTAGAGACTGAAATTTGTTTGGGAAGCTTTTTTTTCTGAGCACTCGGAATCTTCCGTTAGAGGTAATTAATGATGTAAAATAAAAACATTTATCAAGCACAGCACCACAAGCATATATGTATATACCTACATGCATAGACATGCATATGTTAAATAGATAATTCTCATCATATTTTTTTGTCTTCATTCAGGTAATCCGTGGCCTCCTGTGTTGCCCCAGCCTCGTCAGAAAAGCTTGCTGCTGACCAACATTCTGCTCAGTGAAGCACGACATGAATATACCCAGCGGCAGTCAGGCTTAACCAAAAACTCTCAAAGAGCTGATGTTCAGACACATGGTCAGCTGGCTTCAAAGCATGATTCTCACACAGAAGGAAGCTCTGTTGATGCTGTAAATGTGGAGGAATCTTCAACGAGCAAAAATCTAAAAACATAAATCAGACTTTGCCATCAAATAGCACAGCACGATGATCGAGGAGCAGCATTCAACTGTTCATTCAAGGGCCGAATGTTGCTGTGACAGTGGTCACTAACTGAAGTTAGATGAACCCAGTGTCTCCAGCACGGCGATAATTTTACTTGAGGAGTTTTTTTTTTTCCGTTTTACTTCATGATGCAATGTGGCTGACTAAACATCACTCTGACATTTATTGCGAAGTGTGTGTGTGTGTCTCCATGCAGTCTTCAGTGTAAGTCTAGGACTTCAGTGGATTTTATTCTGAAAATGCTTTGAGTGCACAAGAGAGAATATAAGGAAAGCAGATGCTAGAAGAATTTTGTTATAAATTTGTACTTGTGGATTAAATTGTGTGTCTGTGAGAGAGAGACAGTGCATGTGTGAGGCAGTTTATTGGGTGTTGATAGTTTATTAGCGTTGTCAGCAACAAAGGCTAAATAATAGGGAAGGAGGGGAAAGACTGGAGAAAGTTGTGCCAGACAGAGGGAAGGGTGGGGGGAAAAGGGGACAGTATTTGTGTGGCTGCACCAAGAAACCAGTCTTAAGTGAAATTCGACTAGATTGACCCCCACCGACCTATTTCTGCTTGTAACGGCCAGTTTGTAGTTACAAGCAGAAATAGGTCAGTGGGGTTGATCTAGTCGAATTTCACTTTTTCGTGCAAAAGCATTCTTAACTCTTTGGATCCGGCGTTGATAGTATACTATCAACGCCCTATTATACCCTTCAGCCCGCGTTGCTTGTATACTATCAACGGATTTAAGCATTTGCAGCGACGCATTTAACGGTGTAAGGGAGGTAAACTTTATATCATTGTAAAGCTCTATCATCGCCTGTTTCCCCTGCACTGTCTAAATGAGTTTCGGAAAAAGTTTGGGCTTGCCAAACGAGATTTAAGTGTAGTGGGGGCTGGCCAGGTCTGCTTCCGTTGTTCAAAATGGCTACACGCGGGAAGAGGACCTTGCGTCTCTCCGCGGCCCTTAGCGTTTTGGAAGAGCTAAATGAAAGCGATACCAGTAACGACAGTCACGAAAGTGTCAGACACAGATTTGGAAGACAGTCAGAGTCAAGAGTCTCTAGACACTGATTTGGAAGAGGAGAGTGGAAGCCAGAGACAAGATACCGAAGCGGAGGGAGGGGGTGTCTAAACAAATAACCGCGATCACACTGAAGATGCCGACACTAAAAACACCTCAATATGCGAACAGTTTGTGAACTTCAAGGGTGCAATTGTATTTTATTTCACAGTGGAACCATTCACCAACAGATTCAAAGTGGAATACTCCTGATTACTGGATTTATTTACCTGTGGGAAGTGTACAAGCAGTGAAACCTTCTTTTGTACCAATTTTTTGTGTGTGCAAAAAATGACTATATTTGGCAGCATATAGTAAGTACAATTTAATATTTTAACTAAAAGTAGTGTTTCCAGTGTGATGTGGAAGAATAGATCTTTCTAAATATGTAAAATATATTATGATGCGTTTGGTAGTTTTCAAGTAGTATTTGTTTTTAAAAAGTGTAAATCTGTGTCGCCCCCTGGGGTTACTACTTTGGGTTTAACCCTTCGGATCCAAAGAGTTAAGACTGTAAATTATCATGTAGATGCAAAAGTTTCCATCAAATATAACTATAATTAGGTGAAAAATGACCATTTGTGTGCAAAAGGAAACTAGGTCAGTACTGCATGCTGAAACTTTGGAGACTGTTTTCTCAAAATGGCTGCCGACCACATTCTGACCTTCAACAGGCCATATCTCTGTTACTAATTAACCAAGGACAATGGTTCTTATATCAAAATGATCTGGAAACACTATAGATTTCAAAAATGTATTTAAGACACCCAATTTTGAACTTAAGACTGGTTTTGTGGTGCAGTGACATGTTTGTGTGTAATGGAACCTGTTTTATGTGCCATGAGCACTTGTCTTAACTATCTCTAATGGGAATGGACCAGTACAATTTATAAAATACATATATCTAATACATAAAGCAAAATTAATGTTTGTTTCTTAGATTATACAATATGCCTGAACTGATCGACAACAAATTTCGCACGCATCCTTTTGACCCATATTTCGACCTTGTATCTACGCCTAAACATATGAAATGATAAATAGTTTTGCCACCACCCGTTCACAGCGGGCGGTATCAGATTACACACTTGCCATGTGTAAGGCCATCAGCGTGCTAAAATCCTTTTCCTATGAAGAGTTCTTTCCCTTGCTTCGCTTGACAAGCAACCATTGTGTGTAGCTAATCAAATGGCGAGCTCTGTACCCGGAGTGTGTTCTGGAGGAGAGCGCTATGTTTCTGTGGGAGGTAGCTGATGGTGGTTTCAAGGGAAAGAGGGGTAAGGCGGAGCCGAAATGGGTGCATGGGGCGGGGGGAGGGGGTGTCATTGGTTCAAAACCAGCCTTTATTCCAAAAAAAAACTGACTAGTATATATAAAAACGTTGATGCTACTATTTCATGCACTCATAAGTTGTATCTTTATTATTTTTTTTATTCCCTCCCCTAAAGAAAATTTGTCTGCTGAAGTACTTGAGAATCGAGCGCGGATAAGTGGTCTCTCTTGCAGGGGAAATGAATTGTATTCTCTAGCCTTGTAATGTTTATCCCCCTTTACTTATTCATTGCATGATAACCCCAACAAAGTTGCGCTCAAAACAACCGTATGGTGACGTATGTGACCAAGGGAGCTTACCGTACCCAAACACTTAGCAAAGAGAGAGTCGAAAGTAAGGAACGTGGCAGATCTAAAAAGCATAGATCTTGGTCACATATGTCAGCATAGGGTTGTGTTTGAGCGCTGCCATACTTTGTTGGGGTTATCATTTGATGATTTGTAGCGCTCGGTCCTCATTTGTTCTTGAAAGGATGTGTCTGCTACAGTGGTGCATGTGTGACCCGAAAAATTATTTTTGGTCACTGGTATGTTATGAACACCAAAGAAAAAAATATCTCAGACCAGTAACTACATTAAATTGCTAAAGATTGGATCACATTCCAAAAATTTTTTAAACCTGCCATGGGAAAGACCCTTCTCCTTAACAGTGAGTCAAATATTGTGTATGTGATGGACGCAGCCATCACGGAGACGGTTTTGCCACTACCCGCTCACAACGGGCGGTATCGGGTTACAGGCTGGGTACCGCCAGCGGCACGTGACTGTGACGGTATCAGATTACAGGCGGGGTACCGCCAGCGACACGTGACTGTGACGGTATCAGGTTACAGGCGGGGTACCGCCAGCGACACGTGACTGTGACGGTATCAGGTTACAGGCGGGGTACGCCAGCGGCACGTGACTGTGACGGTATCAGGTTACAGGCGGGGTACCGCCAGCGGCACGTGACTTTGAGGGTATCAGGTTACAGGCGGGGTACCGCCAGCGGCACGTGACTGTGACGGTATCAGATTACAGGCCGGGTACCGCCAGCGACACGTGACTGTGACGCGCCGTGCCATCTTGTAACCTGCTGTGCTAGGCTCACTCTCTTTAAACGCTTCTATATCCTGCTAGGATAGTTACAGATACTAACAACTAACATCTTCTGATTCCACTCGATATACTCTTTCTTTAGATAGTAAACTCATCAAACATCTTAATAGATTAGGTTGGTTTGTAGGCATATTTCTTATAACTATGCAACATAGCTAGTTAAACAGCCTTTTAACGTAATTATCTCTATTAAATAAAAATCTTGCTTTAAAAAAGTGAGGGACAGTTTTATTGTGTTATTCAGCAATCTTAACGGCACAATTTCGCATATGCAGACTATAAACTACTCGGTTCGCCATCTTTTTTCTCCTCTCGTTGGCGAGATTTCGAGTTACGTGCGAGCCAGTGCGAGTTACACCACGTTGTGAGGTGGTGTAATGTTACGATGTACGTAGAGGCGCACGTAAGCAAAAGTGTGGGTCCGTGACCACCACACTTTCTCCTTACGCTAGACGTTTCGGAAAGTTCGTTCGTAAATAGCTTACGTGCGCGTCGTGACCTCCGCCCCTGCCTCTGTTGAAGGAGAGAGAGAGCAAGGTTTGTGGAACGGCCCGCACCATCACATGTATATTCCTGTAAATTAGTTGCACATAATGTGGTTAATATACGAGGACTTCATGACTTTGAAAAGGGCAGGCAAGTTAATATAGTAGGTGTGTAATTGTACATATGTTTCACTTGGCCATTAAAGGTTATATTGTGTTATGCTGTATGCTGCAGGAACTGGGGACGAAGGTGACCATCTGAAACAGGAAACTCGGGCCTAGAATTTGGTGGTGGCAGCAAGATTTGTTTTGTTTTGCATTCCCTCCGGATTGAGCCAGATTTCTAACAATGAATGCATTCCGCCAGATTGAGATAGATTTCTAAAAAAGTATAATAGATGTTCTTTAAGACATATTCTGTCATAGGCTTAGAATGGTAAGTACGTGAGGCAAGGCATTATAACCGTTGTTGTTTCGTCTTAAGCTACGATTGAATAGTAAAGAAGCATGCCTCCAACAAAGGTACTGGCAGCGCTCAATATAGCCGTATGCAGACGCATGTGCCCAAGGGAGCTTGCCGTACCCAAACACGTAGCAAAGAGAGGGCCGAAAGAAAGGAACTTTACTTGGCAGATCCTCTAAAGGTCTGCCATCCCTTTCTTTCTAACGGCGCTAGTCTTCACACAGCTAACCCTCGGTACACAACGTGTGCATACAGAGAATCCATATTAAATGTAGTCAGCCCGCTCACTAAGCGTGAACTGACAACTAGGATTCAAAGACGAACACAACATAGGACAAATACATGAAATCCTCAAGGTGCAAATTATAATTAATAAAGAACAAATGAGGACCGAGCGCTTAAATTATCTAACCATTACCTTAGATAATTTAAGCGCTCTGTCCTCATTTGTTCTTTATTAAAGAAGCATGCCACAAAACCACCACACAAACATTAACCACAAAAGCAAAGGAACTCAGAAACCACTCTGAGGATCAAACTTTAGTATTTTGGTTGAAGCTGGTTACTTAAAACTCGCTATATTTTGCCTTTTGCTAGTGTTAAAACGTAACAACAATAACTGCAGAGCTGCATATGTTGATATTAAAAAAGTTATAATGTCGCATTTGACCAAAAAGTATATTACAAAATTTACTGTTGGAAAGTAAAGAGTGTTCATCGTTTCCCCTGAAGTTTTCATCGCGTGGTAGATAAGATAAAGATGATTATTTCACATAAAAAAGAGACAGTAAAAGTATGTACATGTAAAATAGAACATACAATTTTGCTGGGGTACGGGAGTCTCAGAAAGGGAAACAACTGCATGCGATTAGTAGATATGTGAAAAATGTACGGGTTAAAATAAGACATGAGCTAAATAATTATAAGAGCAACATAAAAAATTCTGCTTTATACGCAGCAACACCGAACTTATAAAGAATGCAAAGAAACCAAACGATCTCTGTCTTAATCTGTCAGCTTTTCTAGTTTCAGTGATAGAATGGCAAGCAATTTCAAAGAATGGAATATATTTTTTTCCATTTACAAGGATTTCGGCATGGGTAAAAAACATCGAGAAATTTTCGTACCTGGAAGCGAAATAAAAATTATTTACATAGCAACGTGTGTTTATTTTGGAACACTTTGAAGTGATGACTGTTGACCTGTCTTTAGCAAAGGGAGATTATTCTATTGAATCTAAATGCCCACTGTGTCTAACAGCTGCTGTACACACAACAGTGTTAGAAAAATCTACTGCTGAGAAAATTGTGTCTCTGATTTAGTGGGGAAATCGCAACAACAAAAACAAAATCGGACAGCTGATCGAGGACTTGGTGGGTATGGAGGAACCTGTTGTTACAGCAGAGTGACTGGAATTGAGGTCGCTATGACTACTCGCAGGACACCTGATTTGCCAGTGCGCATGTCCATGACAATTATCGTTTCCGTGTCAGGGTCAAATTGCACCGAGTTTGGCGCCAGTTTTACAGGCACTAAAATGGCTGCACGAGTACCGGCTGATGGTGAGTTGAGTTACCTATTAATTTTCTTTTTCTTTACAATAATTAACAAATGTCTGGTCTGCGTGTTACTTGATGCTCAGGATTTAGAATAAGAGCATCCCTAAATCAAATCGATAAATTCGTGCACTCAGTACTGAAATTTAACGTGTAATAAAAATTGTCATTAAAAGTTTTACAGTATTATATTATTCACACTTTTAGTTTTATAGCACTAACATTAAAATCCCAAAAGCACAAAGTCATAGAGTAGGCTGTGGCTTTATTTAAAGGTATTTTTGAGTTGTGTTGAGTGTTGTATGTTTTGGGACTGAATGATAAGTGTGATCTTTCAGGGACGCGAGTGTCTATTTAACATTGTGGGTAGTTTTTATTTTGTCATCAGCTTCTGTCATGTCTGGCTGCTTTTACCACAATTGACATAAGTATTGGGTATCTGATATTTGATATAAATTGAGAACATTGAATAGAGGTAAGGGAAGTGCAAGCAAGTTTGAATACCCAAATGGGATAAAATCTGTGAATGATTCAAAAGCTAGGCACATCCAAATGTACATCATGAAGCAAATGACCAGCATCTGAAAGAAAATGTCAGTAAAGGCATGCACTACTAAATGTCAAAATTACAGTGCACCAGCATCTGAAGCAGTTGTATAAACTAAACATAAGTAAAGGCATGCATCACTCCTGCATGTGTGTGAAGAAAAAGTATCTGGGCAAATGATTCCAAAGCTAGGCATACCAAAAATGTATAACCTAGTCAAAGAAAGCAAATGCCCAGTGCCTGAAACAGAAAAGGTAAAATTGTGCATATATATATATATATTTAAACGAGTCATGTAATTTCATTGCATTACTTCTGCATTTTGTGGAATGATGGTGAAACCTTTCAGGGCACATGATTTCAAAGCTAGGCATTTCCAATGTATCACCTAGTCAAAGCAGTCAAATTGCCTGAAACAGAAAACATTCCTATAATTCATCACTCATAACAAATCTTGGTCATGGACACTCATCAAGTATAAAAATAAGTTAATTGTTAAGTACACCAAATATTCAACACAGATCTGATACCATACTGTACGGAACGATACAGCGTTCTATACCCTGCCAGACATAGATGAACCTGGTCCAGCAAGAAGTTTCCAGAGCCGACAGGCTTCGTCAAGGAGAATCTTGGGTCTCGGTGGCAGAAGTACAGGATTCCTTCACGTCCCTTCCATCCTGTCACGATGTCATGCAATTCCCTGGACTTTCTATAGTATTCGGTGTCGTGGGGTCGAGGCAGCACACTTTAAAAAAAATGGCCATTTTTCCTTTATGACTCTCATAAGTCTCTTCAGCTCCTCACTTGCTCGAACAGCAGTCATGTGGGGTAAGTCGTTATCCCCGAGCATCATGACGACATGCGGCCTGTAGTCCATCATTCTGTCCATCAAACAGTCCTCATTTCTCAGCGCCCGGCGCACCGCCACTCCACCTTTCACAAAAAACTCACTTCAGTCCTATAACACTCAAACGTTCTTCCACGCTCATCCATCCACTCTTTCATTCTACGTGATTTTGCTGTATTTTAGCTAAATAATACGTTGTTTTGATATATATATTTTTGATATACTTGTTCGTTACCACAATGACAGTGGAGTGTACAATTTTCAGACCTGTTTGTGGACATTTCTGGTCTTTCATGCTCGGGCGCTCAAGGATGGCGACAAAAGTGTTCAGCAAGGTGAGGACACTTGGTACACGCTGTGTGCTACCACCACTGATTATATCCAGTCTCCTAATGTGTGCGGGTGATGTTGAAGTAAATCCTGGCCCTGTTCAAGGTACAGAGTCAACGAAACACACTGCTACTGACAAAGCTGGTAGTGATGACATCAAAGTGATGCTGGGTTCCATGTTCGAACAACAGCACGAGAAGTTTTTAGATGGGTTAGATACCGTGCGATCGCAGCTATTGTCTTTGCAAGATACTTAATTTTGATCGAGCTAAGGATCACCCACCTGGAAGACGATCTTGCCGAGGTAAGGGGAGAGTGCCAGTACGCATGTACATCTGTGGCCGACTGGAATCCAAGTTACATGATTGCGTGAAAACTATGAAAGACAAAATCGATAGGTTGGAGGCTGTGTCAAGGAAAGATAATCTCAAATATTTTGGCATACCAGAATCTTCAAACGAAAGTTTTATTCCATGTGCCCAAAAGATAGTAGATCTGCTTCAAAATTGTGTTCCTGGCAGAGTATGGTCTGTATCTGTATTGCGCGTGCACACCGTTTGGGTTCTCACCGTAATGGAGATCGTGAAGACAAACCCCGGCCAGTGATTGTTAAATTTTTTTCGCTGGTCAGATAAAATGGATGTGATCGTGAAAGGAAGGGAGAAACTTTGGGAGAAGGGAATTAGAGCAGCTGGCGATCTTACAACACGGCAGCAGCAGATCATAAAGGACAATCGGAGTCAAGGTCTGCACGCGCGCTTCCTAGGTGACCCCAACTTATTCAGTTGTTTATCTTGCTTTTCGCAGATGACGTAGCCTTGGTCTCTGATACTGTAATAGGTCTGCAGAACCAGCTGAATATCCTGTATAATATGTCTCAGCACTTAGAGCTGGCGATAAACTTAGAAAAGTCAAATATCGTTGTTTTTAGAAATGGGGGATTTATTTCAAAGAACAAGGTTTTTGGAGACAAAATACTAGATATTGTTAATACTTACAAATATATTTGGTTATTATTGTCAACTAGATGTGTATTTACTTATGCCCTGCATGACCTAGCAGATAGAGCACGTAAACGTGTGATTTGTATTTTGAAATCATTGTGGTATCTAGCAGATCGAAACCCATTGTTGTTGTTGTTTAAGTTGTTTGATGCACAGATACAGCCTATTTTGTTATATGGATCTGAAGTGTGGGGTCTGTGTGCAGATACTGATATTATACAGAAGGTTCAACTTTTTGCAATGAAACGTTTTTTAGGTGTCGCTGCACGGACCCCAAACACTCTGGTATACGGTGAGTGTGGGCGTTATCCACTGTACATAAATGCATACGTGAGATGTGTTGGTTATTGGTTGAAAATTACCCATCTACCACAGCATCGCGTACCCAGAAATGCTGTAGATACGTTGTTCGGGCTTATGTAGTTGAACCTGGCTCAACTACATTATGGTGGTATTGTATAAGTTTGGGGTTGGCGTTGTTTGGAAGCACCAGGGAGTCGGTGATGTAAACATGTTTTTACATGCATTCAAACAAAGGCTCCTGGATTGTTATAAACAAGACTGGCACAGTAAGATCTCCAGTAGCCAGCGTTTTCCCACCTACTCCCTGTTTAAAGCTGATATTTCTCTTAGTAGTTATCTTCTATACCTCAAACATGTAGGCTTTAAGGATGCTCTGACTAAATATTGGCTAGGAAGCAGTCTGAATTGTCATAAAAAATGTTTATATGTACATCATACTATGCAATGTCCATATTGTCATTCTGATGAAACTGAACTGCATTTTTTATTTGTTTGTCCGCGTTATGACGACTTGTGAAAGCAGTACATCCCTATGAAGTTTTATCGATATTGTTCCATGTTTCCATTCTCTGTACTCATGGCCGATAGCACTCCAAGACTTACAGGAAGCCTGGCTTGTTTCCTGTATAAGGCATTACAACAGAGAGAGGCAGATATACTTAGACCTCTCAAACACCTTAAGTTACACGTGTGTGTGAGTGTGTGCGTCTGTGCATGCGTGTGCACCTGAGTATTCTTGTTACTTGATAGGCATGTACTGCTTTAATTGATAATTGTCCAATTGTCCAAACATAGCCACACGCACAGCCACATCAATCGAACAGCCTGTCATCCTTTATCTTATTATAAAACTGTTAAAATGTAAAATGCTGTAACAGCAACAAAACTCTATTTTCTCCAGTCGAAAAAAAAAACAGTTTCTCCAGTTAAAAACAAAACACTGGCAGTAAAGATCTGTCAGAAACTGCAAGGTTTTCAGTGGTGACCCTACGAGATTAGCATATTTTACGTAAGACTGTATTTTGATTGGGTCCAGTTTTTCTGCGCTTTTTCATGCTCGCACACACAGACGCGTGCCGCGTTGACCCGGAATTTAAAAGTTGATAGCGCATGCGCACTGGCAAATCAGGTGTCCTGCGGGTAGCTTCACGTGCCCAAGGGTCGTCGCACATGGACTGGGTGTGGCAGTTTCCACAGTTTGTCCTAGGATGATGTATCTACTGGATACTCAGCAGACGAATTTTTCACTTCAACTTCTGT
>SMGT01010285.1:0-11589 GCA_004794575.1 Lanistes nyassanus
AAGGCTAGTGGGTGGGGGCTGAGCCATTAGACAAGCGGTAGCTGATTGTGTAGTATTCGTGTTAACCTGGTGTGACGTGTTCCCACTAGCGAAAGTGTGGCTGGTCGAGTGTGCGGGTCTTGCGTGAGTGACCCGACGCGCGATCAGTGCCCCGCAGCTAAGTGACGGACGATTGTGCGTGTGGCTGTGTTCGCCGGACAGCCGGCGGCCCTGATTATTAAAGGCTGTGAGCGAGGTCAGTGTGCGTGCCACGAAGGTTTGCATCCCTCCCCCTCCTTTAGTTCAGAGGTTAGTTTACCCCCGCACTCTCTCCAACCCTTAGCCCACCACAGCGGGGTGTAGACAACTTGAATTCAATATGTGCTCGAACCGGTAGCCAATGAAGCACACGAAGCTTAGTGTGATCACGTTTCCTTGCCATGCGGCCGGGTTCTGAACTCCCTTTAATTTGGGCAGGAGGTGCTGAGAGCATCCCACGAACTAAGCATTACAGTAAAAACCTAGTCAGAATGAATGCACAAACAAAGGTACTAGTGGCCTGGACTGAGAGATGCTGTGAATAGCATTAATTTTGCGTAGTTCAGAATAAGTCTTTGCCATCTGTATGTAATTCTGTCAGTGCCTGTGATCAAACACTAGATCATCATGGACGTCACGGACTAACGCCTGTGAACAAAGTTTTGTTGCCAGGTGGTCTTGACAAACATTGGTATCCCTCCAGCTTCCAATCTCCAAGCAACTGCTTGTATAACAGGCAAAGCTGAAAGCTGCTTACGGAAAGGTGCTACATGGATTTCACATTCTGTATCCGCAAGAAAACTGCCCATGCATAGAACCCTAGTGCAGGTGTGCAAAAATAGGTGGTGGTGGTGCATGTGGTTACCTTATGGTTATAACAGTTCTATTAAACCATCCAACACCATTACGTTCATTGCGTTAGGTTTTTGTTACATCTTGTTAAACTTTGCATGGTTCTGTTCATTATGTTGCATTTGTGTTAAAAACACTGGCCAGTGCCATGTTTGGGGTTAACTCTCTGAAGGGGGTTTCCAGGGATGATGTTACTGATCTTCAAGTCCTATATTTTGTCTAAATGGGCATAGTCAAGTTAACTGAAAAATGTGCCAGTGCAGTCCGTTGGACAAAGGGAAGCAATCGCTGGCACAGGCGCTTGGCATAGCACTCTGATACTGGTTATTTGCAGAGTACCATTTTGTTCAGTGTGTGGCATATTTAGATTGTAACTCTTAGAAACTGCACGGTCATGCTTAGCTTTCAGCGTGCCCTAGACTGGTCGCTGGATAATCTGCAGAAGGTTGTGCACCTTGTGATATCTGGGAAAACAGTTTTTGAAAGAGGGCATCTATTTGTAAATGAGGTGTTTCCCCCACCCATAAAATCAGTGGCCAAGAATTCATTACTGATGTGGTTTTCAGTTGTAAATTCGTAGGAGCTGTTTTTCAGCCTTTTTTAGAGTTCTTGTCTTGGAGACTTTGATACCACTGAACATTTTGAACTCCTTGTATGCCAGCATGCATTTAAGTTTGGGTTCTCTGTAATTCTGTGACTGCCAATGGGCATTGACCCTACTGGTATTCTATGCTGTCCCGCTCTCGTGCCAGGAACCAATCCTGGTCACCTCACGTGTAGGTTGTTTGATTACTCAGGTCAACAATAACATCTGATCTCTCCAGCAACACAAGTTACATAAAAATGTGACAAGCAACTAAATAATACGAAAACTAAAATGACAGAGGACACAAAGCATAGATGTGCAATAGTTTGTGGCGAAATAATCTGTCATACATGAGATGAGGGGTAGCACGTCTAACTTCCACACCTTCTTTCAGCCAAATAAAGTCCTGAGTCGTGTTCACCCATGCCTTCGGTTTAATGAACACATCAGTCACTTTATCTAAGTTCCATATTCCGTATTTAGCCTCCGTTTAACCCTTATTTCAATTCCGTGATGTGTGACCCATAGTAAACAGCTTCAAATAGCTTTAGATAGCAAACAGCTTCAAATAGCTTTAGATAGTAAACAGCTTCAATAGCTTTAGATAGCAAACAGCTTCAAATAGCTTTAGATAGGAAACAGATCCAAATAGCTTTAGGTAGTAAACACCTGTAAATAGTTTTAAAGACCTTTTAGCGATGATGTGGATTTTGTATGCAGGAAAGGCAGTCAGAGATTATGCCTTTTCAGAAAACTTTTATGATGTGGAAAGACATATTTTGAATTAGCTTGCAGATCTTATAAAAGTGTTTTAACATTCAGTGTTGTTGCTTGTTGTATGCTATCAGTCAAAGACAGCAGAATACCATGGTTCTGAGCAAACTGAAGTAGACCATAAGTCACACACCAGTGACACCACTCGGCCACCTACCTTACTCTCCCCAAGCGAGCAAGGGCATATGGGCGTGTTCTTCTTGCACCCGACTCTGCACAAACACAAGACAACGAGACATTGCAGTTTTTCTAAAAAGGACCCGGCCTTATTTATTAAACTACACACTCGCATTCGCTCTCACTCTCTGATACTCACGCACTTATTAGTCTGATGCACACGGCGGCTGCCGACTACTTCCACTGTCACCGCACGTATACACCAGCTATTCACTCACGCTTCTCCTCGTTCTCATCTACGCTAATTCAGACAACTAACCACGTTCTCTAACCTCACACAAGATCAACTCTTTCATCTAAACAAACTCCAAAATCAGTTAACCTCCTAAACACTCACGGTCCTTACAATGTACTAGTCACTAAGTTTTCAGAAGTTATCGCTGTCCTACAAAATTATGTTAAACTTTGTCAAACTATTTGTCTACAAGAAATTTCAAGTCTCACATAGACTTACTATTAACCACGGTAAGTATCTCCAAGGCTGCCCAACATTTGCCACATATTCTATTTGTCGTAATTCACAAATGTCACAATCTCGTCACTTAGACTTACTGTTCCTTAAAAGCCACAACGGCTATCCCAGTTTCGTCACTCAGACCTGTTCAAAAAGATATTGTTATATCGTCACATCGACTTCTGCTCTTCATAATCTACAAAGGATATTAAGGTTGCGTCACACAGACTTAATGTTCATCATTGTCCACAAAAGATATTAAGGTTGCATCACACAGACTTAATCGTCAGAACCCACAAGGGACATCAACATGGGATCACAAAAATTTACCCTCATGAAATGTTTGTCTATGAAGGAGGTCTACACAAGTTCTCTCAACAGATCTCTCACGTGTGAAAAATCTTCTCTCCTCCACTCTAGCGGTAGTTCGGTACAAACTTTAAGCTGCTCACTGGAGCTGTCAGTCACAACATAGGTCTCACGCACTGAAGTCACCGCAGTCGTGTCACAGCCGGTGCTATCTTACACGTCCACCTGGGGGGTGGGGGTGGGGCTACGTCACTGCTCAGGAAGCGGTGGCTAGCCTCAGACATGCAAACAAAAACCCTACGAGAACACATCATACTCTCAGCGTCAATCACCCACTCACTCTCAAAAACTGCATGCGTCTTTTCCCACTCCCGAGCGTTGATAGTCTCTGAGTCATCTAAAAATAGCGCTTAGTAATAGCTCACACTAAGTGAGTAGCCTACTCACTACGCGTCATTGGTTTCCGTTACACCGTACAAACTCACTGAACCATATGAACACAGTAGATCATACAAACTCACTGAACCATATGAACACAGTAGATCATACAAACTCACTAGGCCATAAAAACACTGGACCATACAAACTCACTATGCTGTACAAACTCACTGGACCATACAAACTCACTGGACCATACAAACTCACTGGACCATACAAACTCACTAGGCCATACAAACTCACTAGGCCATAAAAACCCAATGGTCCATACAAACTCAGTGGGCCATAAAAACACTGGGCCATACAAACTCAGTGGGCCATATAAACCCAGGGGTCTACATGAATCCAGTAGACCATACAAACTCGCTAGACTATACAAATGCACTGGACCATACAAATGCAGTAGATGATGCAGACTCACTGGATCCTACAGTTTTTGAAAAGATTGTAGGCATATGTTACCGTGATAAGTACTTTCCTTTTGACAAATCTTTCAAGCTTTTAACTTGTGGATGACAATTGTGAGTCCTGGCAAAGAGAAATTTTATTTTAAAAGCGTTCTCTTATTTCGTCAGCTGTTATAGTTCTAAATGCTTTACTTTAGCTTGTCTGCTGCTTTTGGAGGTGTTGTACTTATTCAGGGAGTCACTGTAACCTCTTGTTTAGTTTTTAGTAGAAAGGATAAACCAACTGTGATATCGTTGGGTGAAAGTTATTTGTGAAGATGTTCGTTTTGGTGTTGAGTTTAATTTTATCCATCTGCAATGTGTTCAAGCTCAGTATTATTGATTAAACACGGTGGGTTTGGTTGATGTTTGCTGAGGTGTTTGAAAATTATGTCATGGTGAAAAATAGAATTTCCATTTCATCAACGGACAAAAATAACAAAATCCCTATTTCAGAGCCTTAGATAATAATAAAAATAGGTGCACCCTTTATTTCTTGATTGCATCCTTTTACTGGATGCTGGCTCAAATACACCCTTCTTTCTTTTAAAAAATGTAATATTTATGTTTTTGCAGCAAATTGCTGTGTTTACTGTCTTAAACAGGAAAGTCAACTTTCAAACTTCGAAGTCCGCCAGCGCTCCATTCGAGAATGGTTTAAGCCTCAAGACAAGAAAAACGGTATGGCCTTGGAAGGTAAATTCTTGTTTTGTTTTGAAATAATGATTTAGATCACTATCCTAACTAATAAAATGGAATCCACAGAGGAAATGTATAATAATCTGTGTGACAACCACCTGAGCGTAGATCAAAGCAAGACTGAAGGCTAGAAAGGTTACTTCATGTTACAATTTACTACACGTGCAAAAGATTGGGAGCTGCATTGTCATTTGTCTGCCGTGCAACAGATATAGACATTTACCTGGATGGACATGGTGGTATATCTAAATGGACATGGCACCATATCTAGACGGGTATGCAAAGAGTGACTCCCTGGTATGAACAACCACGAACTGTTGGAACTGATTGGTTTTTCACACAACTCCACCTTGAAAGAGCGACCACATTGCTAAGAGAAACTGCAACCACTACTGTGTGGTCCCGATTGACCCCCAACGCTGTTAGAGCAACCAGGCAGTCCCCAGCGAACCCTCTGCCAGCCCATTGAAGGTGCTTGGCGGAAGCTTTCATAAAGATCTATGAATACATCCAGAAATTTAGAGCAGGATGTTGGCAGTAGTCAGTGGCAACCAAACTGCTAGGAGTGAGCAGCCCAGGGTCCGAGTCTTAGATCTTGGATCACTTAGCCTTGGGTGTGGTTTTGAGATATCACAGATGTTCTTTAGCTAACTAAATGAAGATGATCTTTGTTTCTGCCTTCTTTGTATAATAATAAAGACATTTGTCTACACTGCGGAAAACAAGTATGCCCCTACCATAAGGCTGTGCGCAGTTATCCAGAACGTCTAGCCAGAGATGAAGGGGTAATGCCCCGAAATGTTGATTTCATTGGTTTCTCTTACTTGGCTCAGATAATCAGTTTTCCCTACTAAGCACATGCTTTGTGAAATAGATTGCAGGCAGCTTACGCACACTTTTTAGGAAATAAATTAATCCGAACTCACAACAACAGCAAACACATACTTCATGAAATAGATTGCAGACATTTGATCAATTGATGCAGATATGGGATGCAGATAGATCACAAACACTTTCCTTACATTTGGACAAGTGTTTGTGATCCGTCTTTAGGTAAACTGGTCTTTGTCCCTGGTTCTTCTCAAGTCTGTCCCTGGAAACTGCAAAAGTGGGTAGGCAAGTCTGATATCTAGATGGACATGGTACAATGCACAAATGAAGGAAAGTCATGTTTCCAATTTATATAACTTGTTGAAAAATGCTCTTCTGCTGTGGTTGAAAATGCCTGCTCCGTTAGATCAAATCTTTTTTTCATTTCTTTTTTTCCACAATCTTTATAGCTTTTTTCCAAGAAGAACAGAAAACAAAAGTCACCAGTCAACGTCCAGCTCTGACGAAAAAGCTAGAGGCCAGCCATGAAGAACTGAAGAAAACAACAGTCTTGTCCCACATTGCCAATGCAGGTACAGCAAAATGTATGCGGAGAAAACGGCTGTTGTCTAATGGTGACAATACTACTAAAGGAGAAAGTGGCCTCAAAAAACAAGTGTTGTCCCACAATGATGATACTGCTGAAACACAACGTGGCCTCAGTAAGCAGGATTTGTCTCATGATTATGCTGCTAAAAGTAAAACAAAAAATGGCATGAAAAAAACAGTGTTATGTCACAGTGACAGTACTGGTAGAACACGTTGTGGTCTCAGAAAACGGGTATTGTCTCTCTGTGATGATACTGTTAAAACAAAATGTGTTCTCAAAAAACATCTTTCCCCTGGTGATGATACTGCTGAAACACAATGTGGTCTCAGAAAACGGGCATTGTCTCACTACGATGATAGTGCTAAAACAGAATGTGGTCTCAAACAACAGATGGTAATCCCTAGTGATGATACTGCTGAAACACAATGTGGTCTGAGGAAACGGGTGCCAACACGTCGCATGGCAGACTATATGCAGAGTCTGCGGGTGAAGAGAATGTCCAAGAAAGTGGCAAGTGAAAAGGAGTCCCCAGCAGATTTGTCCAGTGAGGTTGCCTCTGTACCAGGCACGAAGAACGGAGAAGTGGTCAGAGCTCGCACTTTACGTTGCATAAGTCAAAATCTTGAATTTTCTGTGGATGATACAGATTCCTTCAGGGAATTGTCATTGACGAGTTCAAAAAGTGAATCTTGCTCACATGGGATATGTAGCATTTCACACTGGGACGAGAACTCGCAGCCTAAAGAAAATATTTTTGGGAGAAAAGTTGCTGAAGAGAAAGATTTTTTATTAAATCAAACATGTTGCAGCACCGTCAATGACCGAAGCGCTAGCACCTTGTACCGGGTGCGATGCTCACTGGATGCCTGTGGCACACACGGCAGGGGTGATGCTGCTGACGCCAGCAGCACAGCAAGAGACCTGCGCAGTGGACATGCTGATCTGGAGTTAAGCGATGGGCATGCAGATAAAAACTCCAGCAATGCTCATGTGAACCTGTACGAGGGATGGTCAGATCTGGAGTCCAGTAATACCCGTATGGAAGTTGACAACAGCCATGTAAATCGCGGGAACAGTTGTTCCCACTTGGAAGTTCACGCAGGATGCATGGAGCCGAGGGAGACCTCATCCGTATCCACACCCACCAGCGGGCCGGCAGAAGGTGTCTTGGTGCAGCCAGCTGCAGACAGACAGCTAGTCAGCCATCCTTGTCGGGTTGTCTGTCAGTCAGATAAACAGAGTGGTTGCCACGTGGAATCTTGTCCAGTTGTCTCCCTGTATGCTTCTCCAACTGCTGCAGTCTCTAGTAAGAGGCGGCCATGTCAGTCAGAAGCCAGTCATGCCTACGCAAGACCCCGCTGGCAGCTGTCACATTCACCGTTGGGTGGTGTTGTATTGATGAAGGACAGGGTAAAATGGCCGTCGAAGGACAGCATCATCATGCCTCAGACAACATCCACGTCCCTCAACGTGCTGCTGACCAACAGTTTTGAAGAAGGATGCTACAGCACCACCGTCTCCGTGGCCAGCCTGCTGACGGCAGCGTGCCCAACGCAAGACATGATCCAGTGTGTGGTTCATGTTCTCCAGGTGAGATTGTCAGGTAGTAGACTCTCATTGGAGTGTGTGTTTAGCGTATTCCAGGTGAGATTGTCAGACGTTATCAGGTACTATTAGTAGTTAGTAGTAAGCTGTTTCATTAATTCCAGCCATCTGTGTCCCATGTCTTGGAATTTATTAAATATGTTAATACTTTTAGTTTGTTGTGTAACTTTAATTTACACTGTGTGGTTTGTCTTAGAAATTGTTCCTTCACTCAGTGACAAGAGATGACCAGTTTTCAGGGTTGTAGATGGTGGTGTTTTTTAAATTTTATTTAACATTGTCTGATCATGTGGGTGGAAGGGAGAGAGGGTTCTGATGGTAGATTAGTCAGACTCAGGATGTTAACCCTCTGTATAGTGGATGACTCAGGATGTTAACCCTCTGTATAGTGGATGACTCAGGTTGCTAACCCTCTATATAGTGGATGAATCAGGATGTTAACCCTCTGTATAGTGGATGAATCAGGATGTCAACCCTCTATATAGTGGATGACTCAGGATGTTAACTCTCTGTATAGTGGATGAATCAGGATGTTAACCCTCTGTATAGTGGATGACTCAGGATGTTAACCCTCTATATAATGGATGACTCAGGATGTTAACTCTCTGTATAGTGGATGAATCAGGATGTTCACTCAATGCTACCGCAGCGTTCGTAGCTTGACCGTCCCGGTGGATGGGGCATTTTTAGACTTTTTTCAAAAATTCATTTAAAAATCCCCCAAAACAATAAAAACATTATTTAAACTTGATTTCTGACTACAATAATAAAAGAAAACTCATTTCTTACCGTGTTTCGTGGACCTTGTTCCATAATTTGTAAAATCCTTTGATGGAAACACAACTGAAGTTGATGAAATCAAAAAGTCCTCGCCATTCCTTATACACAGTCTGTTCGGTACTGTTTGCAACACGTGCTGGCAGGTTTTTCACTTTCGTAATCACTTTCTTGGGTCTTTTGGGCACAAATACTCTTGTCTTCATCCACTTTATCACAGTAAATTTGGGAAACAATGTCATTTTGCTCTTCAGCGTGTAATTTGAAGAGTAAATCTAGCATTTCTCAAGTGACAGAACACATGTGGAAACTCGCTTCAAATTATTGCCAAAAACCGGTCTCATTGTCAGTATAAACAAAGAAAAGGGAAGCAACTCGTGAAGAAATGATTCAGCTTTCGATTGCAAGAGTTCTTTCCCTTCAGCGATTAGCGGATAAGTTTGAAAAATCATAATTCACAGTGGCGATCTGTGCCTACTACGCCTTCAAACCTTGCCAATGCCAGTGAGGCTATATGTCTATTATGGTAGTAAGATGTTAAAAGGACTACAGATGAACATAACTGAAGTAAATGGTTGGTTTTGACAGGAAGCAAAAGAGGACCGCACAGTGAACATAGCTTACTGCCAGCTTATGACATGGTTGGAGCATCACCCTCCTCTCTACTCAAATATCAGGAGCGTGTATGAAAAAGGACTCAAGCTGTGGGACTGGGAGTCTGTTAAGCTTACAATAGAGTGAGTAAATTTTCTTACACGTTACAGGTGTCCCATGTCCTTCAATCCTGTCATTTCAATTCTTACTCACTTCAACCTTCTTACCCTCTCCTTGTACCTAAATAATGCATGCTTTCCCCAAATAATTCATGCTTTCCCCAAATAATTCATGCTTTCCCCAAATAATGCATGCTTTCCCCAAATAATTCATGCTTTCCCCAAATAATTCATGCTTTCCCCAAAAAATGCATGCTTTCCCCAAATAATTCATGCTTTCCCCAAATAATTCATGCTTTCCCCAAATAATTCACGCTTTCCCCAAATAATTCATGCTTTCCCCAAATAATTCATGCTTTCCCCAAATAATGCATGCTTTCCCCAAATAATTCATGCTTTCCCCAAATAATGCATGCTTTCCCCAAATAATTCATGCTTTCCCTAAATAATGCATGCTTTCCCTAAATAATGCATGCTTTCCCTAAATAATTCATGCTTTCCCCAAATAATTCATGCTTTCCCCAAATAATTCATGCTTTCCCCAAATAATTCATGCTTTCCCTAAATAATGCATGCTTTCCCTAAATAATGCATGCTTTCCCCAAATAATTCATGCTTTCCCTAAATAATTCATGCTTTACCCAAATAATTCATGCTTTCCCCAAATAATTCACGCTTTCCCTAAATAATGCATATTTCCCCAAATAATTCATGCTTTCCCCAAATAATTCATGCTTTCCCCAAATAATTCATGCTTTTCCCAAATAATTCATGCTTTCCCTAAATAATGCATGCTTTCCCCAAATAATTCATGCTTTCCCCAAATAATTCATGCTTTCCCTAAATAATTCATGCTTTCCCCAAATAATTCATGCTTTCCCCAAATAATTCATGCTTTCCCCAAATAATTCATGCTTTTCCCAAATAATTCATGCTTTCCCTAAATAATTCATGCTTTCCCTAAATAATTCATGCTTTCCCCAAATAATGCATGCTTTCCCGAAATAATTCATGCTTTCCCTAAATAATTCATGCTTTCCCCAAATAATGCATGCTTTCCCGAAATAATTCATGCTTTTCCCAAATAATTCATGCTTTTCCCAAATAATTCATGCTTTCCACAAAAAGTTCATGCTTTTCCCAAATAAAGCATGTTTTCCCCAAATAATTCATGCTTTCCCTAAATAATTCATGCTTTCCCTAAATAATGCATGCTTTCCCCAAATAATTCATGCTTTCCCCAAATAATTCATGCTTTCCCTAAATAATTCATGCTTTCCCTAAATAATTCATGCTTTCCCCAAATAATTCATGCTTTCCCCAAATAATTCATGCTTTCCCCAAATAATTCATGCTTTCCCTAAATAATTCATGCTTTCCCCAAATAATGCATGCTTTCCCTAAATAATGCATGCTTTCCCTAAATAAAGCATGTTTTCCCCAAATAATTCATGCTTTCCCTAAATAATTCATGCTTTCCCTAAATAATTCATGCTTTCCACAAAAAATTCATGCTTTTTCCAAATAATGCATGTTTTCCCCAAATAATTCATGCTTTCCCTAAATAATTCATGCTTTCCCTAAATAATTCATGCTTTCCCCAAATAATTCATGCTTTCCCTAAATAATTCATGCTTTCCCCAAATAATTCATGCTTTCCACAAAAAATTCATGCTTTTCCCAAATAATGCATGTTTTCCCCAAATAATTCATGCTTTCCCTAAATAATTCATGCTTTCCACAAAAAATTCATGCTTTTCCCAAATAATGCATGTTTTCCCCAAATAATTCATGCTTTCCCTAAATAATTCATGCTTTCCCTAAATAATTCATGCTTTCCCCAAATAATTCATGCTTTCCCTAAATAATTCATGCTTTCCCCAAGTAATTCATGCTTTCCCTAAATAATTCATGCTTTCCCCAAATAATTCATGCTTTCCCTAAATAATGCCTGCTTTCCACATAAATTCATGCTTTTCCCAAATAATGCATGTTTTCCCCAAATAATTCATGCTTTCCCTAAATAATTCATGCTTTCCCCAAATAATTCATGCTTTCCCTAAATAATTCATGCTTTCCCCAAATAATTCATGCTTTCCCCAAATAATTCATGCTTTCCCTAAATAATTCATGCTTTCCCTAAATAATGCATGCTTTCCCCAAATAATGCATGCTTTCCCCAAATAATTCATGCTTTCCCCAAATAATTCATGCTTTCCCTAAATAATGCATGCTTTCCCCAAATAATTCATGCTTTCCCCGAATAATTCATGCTTTCCCCAAATAATTCATGCTTTCCCCAAATAATTCATGCTTTCCCT
>SMGT01010285.1:25796-48701 GCA_004794575.1 Lanistes nyassanus
AATCACCTTATCACCTGTCTACACATTTCTGCTGGCAATCACCTTATCACCTGTCTTATCTCACATTTCTGCTGACAATCACCTTATCACCTGTCTTATTACACATTTCACCATCTAAGTGAACATCTCAGCTGACCTGGTGATTACTCATGCAAAAACATAACTGTTGCAGGGGAGACAATGCTACACAGAGCTGCCATAAAAAATGATGTTGTCCTTCTGAGGGAAATGCTTTCAGTCACAGGTAAGCACTTGCTGTCTGCCTGATGGCTTTTGGATAGGACATAGCCAGTGTCTGTCACTTGTGTGTCCCAAGCAAGTTTGAAGAGTGTGTCAGGCAGGTGTAAAGAGTAGTCATGGGCAGGTGCAGACAGGTATAAAAGTGTGAAAGTGCAGTCTGAAGATGTTAGGAAAGCTGTCTCACAAAGAAACTAAGAGTGGAGTGTCTAAAACGGGGGTATGTGGATGGGGAGTGGGGGATGATGTGGACTGAGCAAAGTGTAACACGAAGCTGGACGGCTGAATCCGACCCAGCAGTAAGGTTGGTCTGACACGTGGGATTGCATCTGAGATTCACGTGGAAAGAGTAGTCCAAGCCTACTGTTTGCTGGGATTTTGTTTCTGATATGCTTTCCAGGCAGAAAGTTGTACAGTGCTGTTCACCGTTTGCAGTCGTTGGTGTAGATGTCTGTAGAAGCCGTCACACTTCACTGTTCACCGTTTGCAGTCGTTGGTGTAGATGTCTGTAGAAGCCGTCACACTTCACACTTCACTTTTTACCCACCAGGTGCAGAAGTCAACAGCCAGGACTACGCTGGCTGGACACCATTACACGAGGCTTGTCACCATGGCAACGTGGAGTGTGTCGAGGCACTGCTCAAGTTTGTTCCCTCTCAAACCATAGACACCTTTACACCAGGTAGTGTATGGCTTCATGGACAACCGGTTTATTGTACGACGAAGTGCATGAATATGTACAGATATTTGTGCTGAGTTTTGTCATTGGTTTTATGTTCATGAGCAATATGGTTAGCATTATCTGTGCCTAAATGATTGTAGTGGCACTGCACACAGTAGAGAACTCTGCCATCTAGTGACTCAAATATCTAACAGGTAAAAGACATCCTACACCACCAGCATCTGGTGATACATTTCTGACCAACAAACTCAAGTCACATTGTAATATCTGACCAACAAACTGGAATTATGAAATGCTATCGAGTAGCACAAATTTATGACCAACAAACACGAGTTATCCCATAATTTATAACCCTGAAGGAAAGAGCTCTGATTTTTTCTTGGAGTGGGGGGTGGAGGGGCACCTTTTGAGCTGCCAGATGAAATCACTAAAAGCAGAATACTGCTGTTTCTACTCTTGTGTTATTGTTTTAATGAAATAGAACATTCTCTGGGGAAAGAAAAACAACAAAATTCACTATAGTCAGAAATCCATGCAAAAGTCAGAAAAGCAAACTTTATTCCCCAAGGAACCCGGAAACTGCAACGTGTTGACATCTGTGCTGCCAACGTGGACAACATCACACCTCTGCATGATGCAGTCTTGAAAAACCAAATCAGTGTTGTTAAACTCCTGCTGAAATATGGAGGTTGGTGTGTCTCAGGGTTGATGTACACTTCCCACATCCAAGTGGTGTGTGTGTGTGGGTGTGCACACGAATATGCATGAGGATGTGCATGTGTGTGTGTGTGTGTGTGTGTTTGCATGCATGCTTGTTTGAGAGAGAAGATGCAGATTGCAATAGAAAAAATGCACATGCACACAGACACATCAGTATCCCTGTTGATCCCTGGGTGGAAAGGACTCTGCAGTTTAAACCTAAGGCATTACATCTCTGGATTTGAACTCCTTGTGCTTTGTTCCTGTAAACTAGGACCTAGCATACTGCAGGCCAGAACTGTTCTGGGTTACACCGCCTTGGATCTCGCACAGACGCAGGAGATGCGCCAGGTCCTTGTCTCCACGGCCACCTTGGACACCAGCTTCTCACAAGGTCCGTTTAGTTTCTGCCGCTGTCGGCATTTTCTTGGGTTGGGTGCATGGGCACATCGTCTGTCCTTGTGCTCATAAGATTGGGACGAGAGTTGTTCATTTAATATTTTTTGTGAGTCTTTATGTATGGGCAGAAAAGAACTCGTAGATGGCAAGGTGTGTTCAGGATGTAGAATGCAGGTTTTACATCTTTGATTAAAGAAGCGGAAGTGAAAGTGCATAAGACAGATCATTGTATAACATCAAGCTGGTCACAAAGGTTGTATCTCAACAGCAGAAAGGAGTAAAGGATATTGGGGGTGGGGGGAGATGGGAGCACCCAGAGAAAGCCCTGATGCCCAGTGCTGTAACACATGTTGAGAACATGTTTTTGCTGGACATAGGTTCAAAACCCTGCACCCTCTGTATGGGTGACAAGTTATTGGAAGGTTTATATTACAAGAGTTTAGAAATCGCATGCTACATCATTTGCTAATGAGAAGTCTGTGATTATAGCCAAGGCTAAGGGAGTTGGAACAATAGAATTTTGCACGAGGTAAAAATTCTTTCATTTGTCCATCGTTCCACCCCAGTGATTTTCACAGTTAAGGCCTACACTCACATAGCATAATGCTACAACTGGCTGCACTGGCAAACGGAGGATTTTTTTTACCCACATCCCACAATACAGATCAGATAAGACCAGATGGGACGTAGTGAAGTACTTTTTCCATTGGATATGAATAGAATGTGTCAAATATATTATATCTTCACAGTGGAGGGAGTTTTTAAAACAGTGCTGTATGACATAGATGGAGATGTTGTACCATAGGCAGTCTGCATCAGTATTGTGATATATGAAATTACGATTCAGTCACCATGATGCTGCTCTGAGCTTTTTGAGATGATAATTGTGCACTTCCAGCAGTAAACAAAATAACTGGAGAAAGAAGTAATAAAGAACAAATGAGGACTGAGCGCATAAATTATCACTCCAACAGGAAGTACTTGAAATGCTCAACATAACTATATGCAGACACATGCGACCAAGGGACCCAAACACGTAGCAAAGAGAGGGTCGAAAAAAAGGAAGACATACAGTTATGTTGAGCGTTTCAAGTACTTCCTGTTGGAGTGAAAATAACTGGAGCTTTATTTGGCTTATTTTATGCAAATATGTTAGCCATATTATGTAAATTTAAAACAAGGGAACTGGACCAAGCTAAGACATGACAAAGACGAAGACAAGCTACATGTTTCAGGGTACTACCCCTTCATCAGGACAACACAAAAAAAAACAGAAGATAAAGACTTAGCTTCAGTAGATGTGGTGCATGGGCTGGACAGCAGGAAAATGACTAAGGGACAGTGAGTAAGAAGGGTTAAAAAGAGGGACAGCCAATCGCCAGGTGGGTAGGAAAGGGTGGGGGTGGATAGGGGGCGGGGTGGAGAGAGAAGCACGGGTAAGGGGGTGTCAGTGTGGGAGAGGAGGAGGTGAGAGAAAAGAAATAAGAGAGAGAGAGAGGAGGAGGGGTAAAGAGAAAAAGAGGAAGGTGGAGGGTCAGTGTTTGAGGTTGAGTCCAGTGGGTGCCATGGTACCAAAATGGGTAATGAAGTAGGATTCCATATTCTTACGGTCAATGGAATCGCCCCTCATTTTCCAGATACCACAGACCCTCATGTTGTCGGCTGTGTGTGGGGGTGTGCTGAAGTGACGTGCAACTGGTGTGTTTCTGCGGTGTTTAGTGTCAGCTAGATGTTCTGTGAAGCGGGTGTTGAGTGTGCGTTCTGTCTCCCCGATGTAGAAAAAAGTGGGACAAAGGGTGCATGTGATGGCGTAGATGATGTTGCTGTTAGTGCAGGTGAAGTGACGCTTGATGACAAAAGTGGTGTTGGTTGTGTGGAGTGTTGTGTCGGTGTTCGGGTAGGGGCAAGTGTGGCAACGGGGGACATATTATGTAAATTTGCAAAGATTGTAATCAATTCAAACAAAATTTGGTTGGGTGGAGATGGGATGAGAAACATTGCCTGCACCTCACTTAGTTTGTGCTTGTCGATCACAGTTTTGCATGTTGTATTTTGCATGACGTGTTCAAGAACATTAGTACATTGTTGTTGTTGTTGCTTCTCAAGGTGTGTTCTGTGCAGATTCCTCATCTCAGGAGGCTGCAGTGCCATCCTCATTTCTTTACAGTGAGGTGCTCGGAGACAAAGGTACGCTGACAGCCTCACTTGAAGACTGCTTGCAGTTTCTGGACCTCCTCACCTCTGTGCTGCGTTCTCACCTGCGCACAGAGCGTTTGAGACAGTTGCAGCCTCAGCCCCCTGGGTGCAGAAGTCTGCAATCACAGCACCTACCTATAGCACATCACCGCCAGCATTGCAGTCCAGTAAAGTGCCAGTGTAGCAGTCCATTGAAATGCCAGTGTAGCAGTCCATTGAAATGCCAGTGTAGCAGTCCATTGAAATGCCAGTGTAGCAGTCCAGTGAACGACATAGCAAGGGCGAGGAGGAAGGCCCAGTTTCACAGCAAATGTTTGCGGAGACATCTCCAAAAACTAACCACAAGGGACGTCTTCCAGTGCTTACAGTTTCGGCTTTTACTGCTGGAGGAACTTCTGAGGGAGTGCTTTGTGTCGTGTGAGGTTGAAGGGGCATGCTTGGAGAATATGGGAAATGGAAATATTTCATCTCGAAAACCTGAAAATGACAGTTGCACTAGATGATCATGCTGCCGCTGGATGGTCAGCTCGGTGTTCTTGCAGGCAGACTGGTTCCTGCTCTCGTTGTGTACCCGTAGTGAGGGAATGGCTTGGTACCAATTGATGCAGCTTGTGTGTGTGTGTGTGCACCCGTGTCAGGATGATAGGACGTTTTGTCTGTGTACCCATGTGTTGGAATGATGGCACATTTTGTCTGTGTACTTATGTGTGTATTAGAATGATGGCACATTGTGTACCTATGTGTGTGTTAAAAAGATGGCACATTTTGTTGGTGTACCTATGCGTGTTAGAATGATGGGACATTTCTTCTGTGTGTACCCATGTGTGTTGAAATGATGGCACATTTTTTCTGTGTACCCTTGTGTGTGTTGAAATGATGGCACATTTTTTCTGTGTACCCTTGTGTGTGTTGAAATGATGGCACATTTTTTCTGTGTACCCATGTGTGTTAGAATGGGACATTTTTTCTGTGTACCTGTGTTAAAATGTGACATTTTGTCTGTGTACCTATGTGTGTGTTGAAACGATGGCACATTGTCTGTGTACCCATGTGTGTGTTAGAATGATGGGACATTTTTTCTGTGTACCTATGTGTTAAAATGTGACATTTTGTCTGTGTACCTATGTGTGTGTTAAAATGATGGTGTGTTTTTCCTGGAATGACACTAAGCGGATGGTGTTGAGGCATCCCCAGGTGGCCACTCAGCCAACCCCTGCAACACGTCGGAGAGACCGCACAGACAAGGAGTCAAAGGGTTGCAAGGAGAGGTACAGTAGCTAGACACTGGCCACACCACCCAGCTACACGTGAGGGTAGAATTAAAACCCACGGGGAGTATTTTTAGTCTTTGTATCATGAAGCATTGTCTACTGGAAATTTGTGTCATTTCAAAAGATCTGTTTTGAGCAGTCTAAACTGTTTGATGCACGACAGTGTATGCATATAAGAACAATGGGACATTTTACCTGCGGTTGTCTACCAAAGTGTTACAATAATGGCAGATTTTGTCTAGCTTCTTGGGTGCGTGTTAGGAAGATGGCACATTTTAACTGCATGTATTAGAATAGTGCTAGAGTATTGCCATTTTGTTTACATACCTGTATGTGCTAAACTGCACATTTTTCTGCAAGAATAATGGCACATTTCAAGTCATTGTGTACACCAGAAGTATACGTTGGTCTGTGTACCTCTGTGTGGTTAGAATGTAATGTGTGTGCCTCTGTGCATGTGGGTTAGGGTGAGCTAGAATTGTAGCAGATTTTTTCTTCATGTAAACCTACTTTATTATGCAGCCTCATGTCATGCTAAGCAACAAAGTCATGAATAAAATCTTGCACACACACAATTAGGGACCACAGTTGTGTGTGTGGAGGATTTTATTCATGACATTATGCAGGCTCGTGTCATGCTAATTAGAAAAAAGACATGACCTTCACCTTGTTGAAAAAGTTAGGAAGACTACAGCTGTGCCTTCCCACCTGGAAGGGAAGCATGTCTGATTTTCTAATGTGCCGTTCTGCTCACCAATTTCATATACATGAATGTTTACGTTCACAGGCTTAGAGGCTGTCAAAATTTCTTTTTCTGGAGTCAGCAGGCTGTTGACCGGAATGTAGCTCCAATCTTCTGGTAAATAAAAAATTTCAGTCCTGATTCTGGTTGTGTGTTCCGTCTGAAGGAATCATCAGCAATTGTCTGCTGAACACTTGGCAAGAAAACATTTACACCACCTCAAGGCAGATCTCATGGCTGACTCAAACAGAATTCTTTACAACTCTAATTTATTTTTGAAAGGTATTCATAGCCAGAACATGCCTTGAGACATTACCCCCAGGCTGCTGAGCAATGTTTTTAACGTCAGAAAGGGCCAAAGCCTTGCTGCTGCAAATAATGGGACTTGGAAAACAAGGAGCATTAGCCAAACATCTTAACGCCCATGTGCAATTGCAGAGTCCTGCACAAACAGAACACAAGGTCCACTGTTTCTGTGACAACAGCTGATGTAAGCAAAGCGAAGAAAGATGATGGCTAACTTAGAAAACAACCATGATGATTATTTTCATGTTTAGCTTCATACTGTACAAAACCATCTGAGGAACAATGTCATGAGGCCAGAGCTGGACCACTGCAGTATGTCAGCAAGACTTGGCACCAGTGAAGTCAAGAGAAGCTCAGTCATTAGAACTGGCAGGTTTGGACACAGGCTACTGAGATTTTAGAAGTGTAAGCATGAATTCAGCCCAAGAAAAAAGACTAGACTGAGGTTTTAGAATGATATAAAATGCCATCAAATATATTAACACAATAACTGAACTTTCAGCCCACAGTCATATTTTCTGCCATTCACACAGCAACACGACTACTTCGCAACCTATTACAGCATAACCAAGCACATATCTCAGGTCTTGGTTCTGCATGCAACAAAGTACATGCTCTCCTACGATACAGCCCACATGGTCCCTGGACTTTACCCACATGCTCCTACAATATAGCCCACATGATGCCTGCGATTTTGCAGTTCTCCTATAATACAGCCCACATGGTCCCTAGACTTTGCCCACATGCTCTCATACAATACAATAACTGCTTAGAATTCTACAACCCATGATGCACTAAAGCTGCTCAAAAAGCTGATTTTGAAAACGGCAATTTGTACCGTTTCCCATGGTACTGCCTACAACATTGCCCACAATGTGAAGTTTCAACACAACAGTTAACTGTCCATCTCAAGGCACCATGTAAACTGCAAGCAGGCGTCACTCTGTGGCAGTATGTTTGCTGCCATCTTGCGCCTGGGTTATGTATACATGTACATGTGACAGACATGACAAACGAATTGCACAAGACATCAGAGAAGTGCCCAGTGCAAATGTTTACCTAAGGTTGCTTTTTGCAGTATTACGTGTTCACAATGTACAAAAAACAGGAGACTAAGAAAATAGAATTACAGTGAAGTCCAGCTAACACAAATCCTGATGACACGAGAAATCAGTTAAAATGGCTCCACTCTGAGCTCCCAAGCAGCACACTCCTGTCTGGTTTGTTTTGGTTAAACCCAGACTCTGGTGACAAGCAATCTTTTTCCTATCCCCTAAAACTCGTGTTAAGCTCCCCACAGACCTCATGTTTACTGAATGACAACTTTCAATATCACCACAACCACCACCATTAGAACTTCTACCACCACCACCACCATCACCACCACCACAGAGTTCAAAAGTATCTGGCAAAGCTCTTCCCACTCGCAGTACATCTCACCCACACCACTGTACAACCTACCACCTGTTCTCTGCTTTAAGCTGACCGTACCTTGGCTGAAGTCAGTCTCATCCAATCAAAAGTTACAAAAGCCTGGCAGTCAAAACTCACTGAGAAAATGCCCTGCTCCTCGTAAACATTAGTCTCTGGCCAAAAAAATAATTTCTCAGAATCTAACAGTGTAAAACCTAAGGATGCTCTATTTACAAGGTCTGGAACCTACAAATGCTGTACAGTGCAGTCCACTAAAAATGAGTTTTCGAAGGCAAGGGAAAAAGTTATCAGTAGGGCCATTTCACTGTCCATGCAATGAGAAATGAAGAAGCACTTCAATGACTTACATCTTGTATCCCCAAGCAATAAATGTGTGCAGCTGACAGGCAACAACCCTCATCACCCTTCTGACCATTCCCTCCCACCATTTTGCGACCCACTCCCCTGGGCATCAGCACTGTGCACCTGGCTTAAACATGACAATGTTGTGATGCCTTGATGACACCCCTGTGCAGTTTGTATGCACCCACATATACAAATGCATGGTGAAAGACAGGACATTATATTAAAAACACATTCTCCATCAACTCTCACATTCTTCAACCGAGTTGAGTAAGAACACTGTCAGTCAGCAACAAAAACATGATTTTAAAAACCAAACTGGTTTCGAAGACTAGATTTTGGCCACACAGTCTGCTTAGAGAGGACAGAGTGCCAGATCGTTTTTCTGTACTTTTTCGTTCACTTGAAGGAAGACGTAACCTTCTTGGAAAATGTTAGCATATATCCTGTAAGCCTTGGCTGCTGGTGCCAGCCCGGTTCAACCATTTTCATGTTTGAATGTGACAATCGATTGAATAATGTTACAGATTGATTCTTACGATGGACTTCAACTGGACTTTTTCCTCGTGATGTTTCAGCTATAATTGTAAAGAGAAGAAAACTCAAAGTTTATGAAATCATTCAGGGAAGGACAGACTTATTTTTTTAACTGTGGTTTTAAAATATGTGAATGCAGTTTTTGTTGTCTGTGGTTCATTATTATTATTTTTTCAAATTCATATAAAATTACATGACATGTATTAGACCGACAGTCATTTTGCAAGACGACCATGTTAAACTCATCAAACTGATAAGGTTCACTGGTGTCTGCTTTAAACACAACTGTACATGGTTGTTTAAAACATATTCTAAAATCAGGTATGTAGTAGGTTCTAACAGGTCCTATGTAGGTCACTAGGTAGTACATGTATACAGTTTTTATACATCATCACATAACCCCCACCAATATCAATGATAAAGTTTCCATTTAGGAGGAAAACTGACTGTTCAGACCATTAGAAAATTAAAATAGGTTTAGAAAAAAAGCAACAGTCTGACAATGACATCAAAGGTGTTAAAACACTGCATGTCAGGCTTCTCATGCAGACGTTTTGTGCTCTATGCTGTGTGGGAAGAAATCGCATCATGGCGGAGTACACTGTGGTGCTGCTGACTCCAGAGACAAGTTGCTTCACGCTGCTGTATAATAAGACCAAGTCCAGAATATTTGATGACAAAGGCTTTGGAGTTATTTGGGATATTGTGAGCACCTTGAGAAACTCATACCCTTTAGGCCTGGCATTTCATACTAAAATCTGTGATGACTTCATATTATAAACTCGTATTCTTCATACCTAGTGCTTCATGCTATAATCTGTGATGACTTCATATTATAAACTCGTATTCTTCATACCTAGTGCTTCATGCTATAATCTGTGATGACTTCATATTATAAACTCGTATTCTTCATACCTAGTGCTTCATACTAAAATCTGTGATGGCTTCATATTATAAACTCGTATTCTTCATACCTAGTGCTTCATACTAAAATCTGTGATGGCTTCATATTATAAACTCGTATTCTTCATACCTAGTGCTTCATGCTATAATCTGTGATGACTTCATAGAATCAGATTTAGTACAAAAGCACCTGATTTGTCGGTTACAGGTTTCATTACTCAAAAACTACAAAAGTTGGGCATAAATATTTCTTTGAAAGATGATGGTATCCCTGTTCAATACTACATATATAACATTATACACCCATCATTAATACTGCAAAAAAAAATCTATAGTAACCACAGTAACCAATGTTTTAAATGACATGCTTACTGTATGGATCATGAGTGTGCCATCTTTGGTAATAAAAAGTTTTAACACACCAATATTCATATAACGACCAAAACAAGTCCACCTACCCCCAGATCATTAAATCTTGTTTTATATGATCCAAAGTCTCTTCTGGCCTCACCAGTCCAAACCCCACGGATACAAAATAGTGCAGTAAGTATTACTGCAGTTGATCTTCCTGCAAAAATCCCTAACCAACCAATAACCTTTCCAAAGGAAAGAATTATGAGGTCAGTAACCATACCAGCAGACAATAACCCAAATACTGTGTGATTCCACCTTCAAGTACGTTGACACTAGTTGACCGCTACAAGCGCTCACATTAAGCCACCATCAAATAAATTATCCCAGATGTGAACGCCCGCCCCCCAAAAACTAAAAAATAAAAAAAACAAAATGATGAAAGGTGAAGTCTGTCAGGTAATATCTCGCTGTGTTGGTGGCCGGGAGCCTGTATTTCTTTTGATGCAGGCTGCCAGCCAGCTGATGGTTTCTAGTACGCCATCACTGCACAGGGACGGGAAAATCATCTTGCAAGAAACAAGAATCTTACATCAAATATTTTTACAAATGTTAGAAAAAAGGTGTCCTACATCAAAACTAATGTTTTGCACTGGAATTCCCAGAGGTAATTCCTGGAGGGTCGGTTTTTAACTATTTGTCTGTCTTTTTACCACTACTTTCTCACAAAATGAATAAACTTTTTTTTATTCAGAAAAAGTCAAACATGAAAGCAGCCCAAAAAGATTTTCTTCAGACTGGAGCACTGTCTGGTGTACGTCTACAGTTCCATGAGCACAGAAAGAGAGAGAGCTACATCATATCCCTACTTTATCCCTAGACTGTCGACACAGTACATACCCTCTCAGTGCGGACACACCGTCTGTCCTGCAGTCTCTGTGGCCAACAAGATCATGGGTGGGGTTAAAGACATGCTGGATGTCCCTCACAGTAAGGCAGCCCTGCAAGCCAGGCAAGGAGTGTGGGTATTGTGTAACTCATGGGCCTTGGCCTCACCGCCGACTCCAAACATGGGAAAGTTAGCTAATACTATACTGTGCTATTCTATTTGGAAGAAAGAGAAAAAAACCCTCTAACAAAAATAACACACACCACCTACATCTAAAGTTCTTTATGGAACTCAAACAGAAAACTAGGGATATTAATCAAGAACAAGCCATCTGGTTGACACCATACGCAATCCACTGCTCACCTCCAAGTCTTGCTTGTTGGCCAGTAACAGGAGAGGCACTCCACTCAGAGAGGAATTGACAACCATCCTGTCTGAGAACACACACAGGTACAGGTCATTACACACTAAGTAAATGTATCCACACACAGGTACAGGTCATTATCACCCAAGGTAAATATATCCACACACAAAGTAAATGTATCCACACACGGGTACAGGTCATTATCACCCAAGGTAAATGTATCCACACACAGGTACAGGTCATCACACACTAGGTAGATATATCCACACACAAGGTAAATATATCCACACACAGGTACAGGTCATTATCACCCAAGAAATATATCCACACACAAGGTAAATATATCCACACACAGGTACAGGTCATCAAACCCAAGGTAAATATATCCACACACAAGGTAAATGTATCCACACACAAGGTAAATGTATCCACACACAGGTACAGGTCATCAAACCCAAGGTAAATCTATCCACGCACAGGTACAGGTCATCAAACCCAAGGTAAATATATCCACACACAAGGTAAATGTATCCACACACAGGTACAGGTCATCAAACCCAAGGTAAATCTATCCACACACAGGTACAGGTCATCAAACCCAAGGTAAATCTATCCACACACAAGGTAAATCTATCCACACACAGGTACAGGTCATCACACCCAAGGTAAATATATCCATACACAGATCTCATTTCGTATAACAACAGAGTATTCTTAGAGTTAACAAAAAATCGAATTGAAAGGATGGTGCAGAGAGTAGCCAATAAATGCAAACTTTACCATTAGCCTTGGGATAAACAATATTTACAGCTTTGTCAACTTTCTAATATTCCTCAGATTCAAATAAAGCTTTACTCAGGAAAGCATCAACCACCGTGTAACTTTTAAAATTTAAGTTTAGCTAGATTTTGTCAGTACATACCAAAACTAAAACATGTTTAAGTTCAATGACATCTCCTTATTTATTATCCACCACGCAGGGCTCTTAACGACTCATTTATTATCCACAGCGCAGCGACTTATTTATTATCCACAACGCAGGGCTCTTAACGACTTATTTATTATCCACAATGCAGGGCTCTTAACGACTTATTTATTATCCACAACCCAGGGCTCTTAACGACTATGAAGACTAAATTATTTGGTGCAGCCTAATTTAGATTTTAGTTGCACTACAGAACAGTAGCATTCTAGCAACTAGCAACCTCACAGTTGGAATCTGAGTTCCTAGCAACCTCACAGTTGGAATCTAGAGTTCCTACACCCTGATTCATTCCTACTTCTGCCTGCATCCCATCATTATATTATCCTGTCCACACCCCAGACAGCTGCATGTTTCTAACCAACACGTGATGATACCAACACTGCATGGAAACCCCAAAAGGTCTGTGTAAGACTCGACAGTACTTTTATAATAATGTGACCAGAGATATTTGTTTAATACTGTTCAAATGAAATGCCCTGGATACCCCCCCCCCCCAAAAGATATATTTTCCTGTAGTTTATACACTTATTCTCGAGGCAGTGAGCAGAAAAAAGTTTAGGAAAAAACATTTTATTTAAATTCACGACTAAACAAGCAATAAGGATGGAAACTACAAAAGGGCTATAATGGGCATGGGGTGGGTGGGTCTCTAACTGGTTAAACATATTTGCTCACTTCTCTTTCTGGCTGAAACAGCAGGTCACATTGCTGATTCATTCTCTCATCTTCATCTTCTTGAACTTTGCACTAGTACATCTGAACTCACACAGGCAACATATCATAACTCCCTACTTCCACCTCTGATAGCAGTCAAAGGCACGTACCGAAAGCTGTTTTAGATTCCTCAATCCGGTCTCTGTCTGAAGAATCCACCACATAAATGACTGCATGAGTCTCTGCATAGTACTGCAACAATATATGTACAAGCAGAACATTAGAACATGACAACAGTACAATCACAACATTAGAACATGACAACAGTATAATCACAGCATTAGATAATGACAACAATACAATCACAGCATTAGAACATGACAACAGTACAATCACAGCATTAGATGATGACAACAGTACAATCACAGCATTAGATGATGACAACAGTACAATCACAGCATTAGATGACAACAAGCACAACAGTAGAACATGACAACAGTACAAGCACAACAGTAGAACATGACAACAGTACAATCACAACATTAGATGATGGCAACAGTACAATCACAACATTAGATGATGACAACAGTACAATCACAGCATTAGATGACAACAAGCACAACAGTAGAACATGACAACAGTACAATCACAGCATTAGGTGATGGCAACAGTACAATCACAACATTAGATGATGGCAACAGTACAATCACAGCATTAGATGACAACAAGCACAACAGTAGAACATGACAACAGTACAATCACAACATTAGATGATGGCAACAGTACAATCACAACATTAGATGATGACAACAGTACAATCACAACATTAGAACACGACCAGAGCTCCTGCTAATGCACAACAGTGTAATTTATGCACAAAAATTTATGAAGAATGCAGAGATTTTAAAGCCGTGCTTCACAGTGACGCACTGAAGTTTTAATATTTGGCAAATTAACATCAGAAGCTGCTTGGTTTGACCCCTGCTTTTTAACAAAATGACCCTTAGATTTCAGGCTAGAGGGTCATTTTGACTCTTGGTTTTAAACAATTCTAGAAATGCTGATGACAACAGTTTGAACCACAGCATCAGAACATGACAACACATACAAGCACAGCATTTGCACATGACGACGGTACAAGCACAGCATTTGAACATGACGACGGTACAAGCACTGCATCAGGACACAACAAGTACAGCATCACAACACAAAAACACAAGCACAGCATCAGAACACAACAACAAGCACAGCATCACAACACAACAAGAAGCACTGTATCAGAACACAACAAGCACTGTATCAGAACAGCAGTGCAAGCATATCAAGCTATGTGGCAGATTCCAGAGAACTCTTCACACTGATATTTGTATTTTTACAGTGTGTTTGTATTCTTTACAATATGTTTGTAGTTTTGATAATGTGCACTTTTGAGCATTGTTCCTTTCTTCCACCACTCCCCAATGGGTCTCACTTATTATTACCTGGTCACTGCACACTGTTATAATTTCTAGATGTAGTTTGGTATTTTTTACCTGGCAATCATCATTGTTTTCTTTACTAAATGTCCAGTAGTCTTAACTCAATGACTGCCGGCCATGTCTTAGAGGGACTTTCCTGTGTGACCAGCGTTTTGGGCATGTTTGAAAAATTGTAAAAAAAAACAACAAAAAAACAAACAAACAAACAAACGTATGGCCTAAAAGGGTAAAACAAACTGATTTTTGAAGACAAAAACAAACTGTACTTAAACTGGGCTTTGATGTCTTGTAAAAAGTAAAATTCAGCAGCAACAGGGTAAGTGAAAATCCATGCGAGGCGAAATTCGCTCTGCCATCTCTCAGATGTCGTGTGACTGGCCGAGAGAGCTTATGGGTTCACCTTTCATTTTCCACAGCGAAAACCACAATTCATGGTCAAAGGGAAACAACCCTATATGTATGACTGAGTGAGCTCATGATTACACACATTTGTTTCCCTTAGACCACTTTCCGTTTGAATTTTGAAAGTGTGGGGAGCTGCACAATGCCCCTGGCCAGCCAAGAACGATACGGATGGAGTGAACTACGAAGCCCCTTGCAGTCAAAGTGTTAACCCCTACAGCACCAGGGCCCACAATACTGGCTTTCCCTGTTGAGCACCGTACAGCTCATGGCAGCCGTGCATCCTTTGATTTTAAGCATGATTTTTGTTGGGCATTACATTATATCCAGCAGTGTAAGGGTTAAGCTACTTCCTATTGACACTGTAGTTTAGACCATGCTGGGTTATGTATAATATTCTATACATCTCTGAGGTGTTAGGAATAAGACATCTTTGCCTTTATCTTAAGTTAGGGGTTTTCCGTTCATGCTGTGTTACACCAAACAAGCAATACACAATTCCGTCTCACACATCACATTTAAACTGTTTGGCCTTCAGAGAGGAACAATTACAGAAATCTGCATAATGAATACATCAACACAATGCTGTCAGGGAATGCTTGCCAATAGCCCTTGATTAAATGCACCCAGTTCCACAGTTATCTGACCTTGTCCCACAGAGACTGTAGTTCCTCCTGACCGCCAAGGTCCCAGAAGTTGAGTCGTGCTTTGCCCAGGTCAATCTTTCCAACTGTACACCACAAACAAGCTTCAGATGAAATCTGAAGAAGTCATGCTTATACACAGTCTATCTATCCAAGTCTAACTTTAACCACTAACTTCATTTTGATTTGTTCCACAGCAACAAAACATCAAATTGCATAAAGTGTACAAAGTGCAGGCTGAAAGTTGCAGCCCTCTGGCAGTCAGCTGTTTTAGAGAAAGTTACGATATTCAATGCCAACAAACAGTGCATCAACATGACTAGAAAGGATATAAAATAAGAGACTCTAAACATCATGTTACTATCTGAAATCTGCACAATTTGATTACGACTGAAGGAAACTGTCAATGAAAACTTATTGAAAGATGACTCTACATTTTTTAAAACTCAGCCTAATTTAAAATTCACTTAATTTAACCGAGTGAAACTGAAGTTGGAAGAATCAATTAACACCGACACTAACTTCAGTCAGGAAATTACAAGAGGGCCTTTTGCTAAATTTTATATTTACAGGTGTTGATGTCTGAACTTTACCAGCATTGCTGTTTAATGCTAGAGGATATTTTAGAATGTATTGAAACATTTTACTAATGTAAATTAACAAGCTGAGAAATTCCAGCAGCATTGGTGTGTACCCAAGACTTTTTTTTTTAAAAAAAAGCTAAACGTCTGCCCTCTCTTTGCACGACAAATTTTTTCTATTAAAAAGCTGCACACTGAACATGTACTATGCACACAGACTGGGTGTTTATGTTTGATGCCTGTAACCCCAAACACATACTTATTTCCCCTTCTTCTCTTTCCCATGCTCCTTCCCACAATCTTCGTCATTCCTTATCTCCGACAGTTCTGCTAGGGCTGATTTACTCATTTCCAAGACTTTGTGGCTTTCAAAGCAAAGAAACCTTTGACTGAAGGTGTCAGCATTTACATGTGGCACTTTAAACTCATGGCTGAGATCAATTGATCTTTCGCCCTAAAGTTCATGGTAGCGAGCAAAAAGGGAAAGTACTTCACTTGATGTTTCTGATTTGCTGGCAGGGTTTCAAGGTGTTTCAAGGTGTCGAAAAATAGAAAGACCTTCTATCACCCAAAATCTTGAGCAGGACTGGTTCCAAGCTGGGTTAAGGTTTAAAATTTAGTCGCTGCAGGGCGCCCAGCTCGTGCCACCCCTGATGTCGTGGCTTTTTAGCCTTTTTTCAAAAATTCATTAAAAAATCCCCCCAAACAATAGAAAAGTTATTTAAACTTGGTTGCAAACATCAATAAACAAAGAAAACTCATGTCTTACTGTGTTTCTTGGACCTTGTTCCGTAATTTATAAATCCTTTGATGGAAACACAACTGAAGTTGAAGTAATCAAAAAGTCTTTGCGATTCCTTATACACAGTCTGTACGATACTGTTTACACCACGTGCTCACACGTTTTTCTCTTCATAATCACTCTCTTGGGCCTTTCAGGCACAAATACACTTGTTTTCATCACTTTATCACTGTAAATTTGCAAAACAATGTCATTTTCCTCATCAGCGTGTCATTTGAAGAGTACCTCTAGCATTTCTCAAGAAATGATTTCGAATGTAAGAGTTCTTTACCTTAGACCATTAGCCATTCCCCGCAAATAAATCATGAAACTTTCAATTCATAAAAGGTGTTCGACATGCGGCATACAGCGCTGCGCATGGTGCTTCGCATTTTTGCTTGTTGCGGTAGGATTGAGTGAAAAAGTCTTTCAAGGCGTTTCAAAATACAATGTACTAACGTTGACATGTGTAAATCAGAAATCATTAACTCTTCAGGGACGCAGGGACCGCAGGGCTGAGCAACCCCAGAGGCCGCATAGAGGCCGCATAGAGGCCGCATAGAGACCGCATAGATTTAACGTTTAAAAAAAATTACAGCTTAAAAACTACCACACTCACAGCAATATATTTTACATATTTAGAAAGATCGGCAACACAATGGAAACAATACTTTTAGTTGAAAATATTAAATAATACTTACTATTTGGTCCCAAATACAGTCACTTTTTGCACACACAACAACACACAACAAATTAAACCCGTAGATCCAGTGTGAACGACGGAAGTAGACCTGGAGGGTCACTACTCTAAACCTCGTTTGGCAAGCCGAAACTGTTTCCGAAACTCATTTAGACAGTGCAGGGGAAACAACCGATGATAGAGCTTCACAATGATATAAGGTTTACCTCCCTTACAAGGTTAAATGCGTCGCTGCAAAGTTTTGAATTCGTCGTAAGTTTGTCGGCACCGCGTCCTCTTGGCTCATTTACGTCGTCGCCGGTTAACCGCCGACGACGTCCCTGTAGGGTTAACAGCTATAATGTCCTTGTAATAAGTATTATGGGTGTTCTATTCTTGTAACTGTCACTTTCCTGGGAATAAGTTGGGGAAAAAATCCTAAAAATCCACTGCAATGTTACTGTAGAGTAAAACTGTCCAAATGTATATTATTTCAATCTTACTGTTGAGTCCCACTGTCGTTGTGACTTTCGCCAGGTTCATGCCTTTGTAGCCTTTGTTGAACTTGGTTTTGGTCTGTTCCAAGAATGTCTGCAAGGCATGGCACAGCAATAAGGCACAGCATTTTATTCCAAGCGGTGGTCCCACGTTCCTTTTTACACAGCATCATGCAAACACAATACGACACAGCATCGTGCAAACACTAAGATACAGTATCTCGCAAACAGCAATAAGACATGGCACCACACAAAAAGAAATAACAGTAGTCACTGAGTAGAAAAGATAAGGAGGCATTAACACTGCTATCCAAATGTAGCTCACTGAGTAGTAAATATAGGAAAATACGGCTACATTGAAACTATCTGCTAAAAAATGCACGTTGCACAATTGGATTTGTTGTTTAGTACTTGCGCTTTTGTTAACCGCCATAAGAAGCACACACATCTGTACGATGTTCCCACCAGAAGTATACCAACTCTGGCACAACTCTGCATGCTGTGTGCCAACACAAGCATACATGCTGTGTGGCACAAGAACTACATGTTGTTATACATGTATGAATGTCGCATGTCAGAAAAACTATACACACTGTTACTCATGTAGTGATGCATGCTGTGGATCAGAAAGACTACACACACTGTGTTACACACATATGTTATGGGGCACGAGTGTTTCAACTTACTGTCTTGCCAGCATTGTCTAATCCAAGAATAAGAACAAAAAATTCATCCTTCTGGAACAAGTATTTCCATAGTCCTGACAACAAGGAGTACATCTGCAGAAACAATAACAGTAATGATAAAGAGAAATGTAATGATGATATGAATATTCAAACATCGTTAACAAGACAGTACATATACAAAGTTACACATAGGATACATTCACATTGCTATCCAACAGTTCACGTTTTACACTTGGATGTTTGTATTTGCTATTTGTTTTGTTGCCATCTGCCCTGACACTGACAACCACACCATGTCCCAGAAAAGGTATGTCTGGTGTGACCCACCAGGAGTAGGCCAGCAGTCACAAGAACCCCTGATGGTATTTGTAGTTCTGACGAGGTCAAGATGATGGGAACATTCTTGGGTGTTATGTTCTATACAAATATACCTCCTCCACCCCCCAAAGAAAAAGGAAAAGAAAACTATGATACACGTATTCAACCCACTGTCAATGTTCTACTGACCATGACATAGAAATGGAAGTTATAATGGTTTGAGTATGACAAAGCCAAAAGTAATTAAAAATAGCCTGTGAAGCTTGGTGCCATGGGGAAGGCAGAAACAAAATCAAAGGGAGAAACATGATAACATCAAATTCATTTCCTGCATTCCCAAAATTAAGCCTTTTTCAATAAATGGATGATCTTAGAGATTTTAAAACTGCACTGTGGTAATCACTACGAGCTCTGACTGACAAGATCAGATTGTGTTACAATTACTTGAATTATTTAATACTACATAGATACATGTATGATCATTGCATTGATACTAAAGAAATCTGTAGCAAATTTTTTTCGAAATAATTTTACACAAGTAAAACATATGATATGCGTCTGTTTCAACATGCAATGACTAGGGTTTGTTATTCTGTTTCATTCATGACTTCTGTCTAACTCTGAGTAAACAATATGATCAAATTGTTTCGCAAACACAAACTCCACAAATAGAACATAAGATTATATAATAAACGATCTGAAACATCACGATCATGATCTCACCAGTCACAAATACTGGGAAAGTAAGAAATTTACATTATTACAAACAAGAAAAGTCCCCAGAAATAAGACAGAAAAGACTCACGTTTATATTTGCAACAAGTTGTCTTTAAATGTCACATTACATGCTCTAATTTTTTAAAATTTAAAAATAGGGGAAAGGAAATGTCGGAATTAAATGTCGACAAACTGTACACAATAACTTGTTGCACTTTGAGGGGATAATTCTTTTCAACCGGAAGTCAATCGCCAATATGAATAAAGATGCTTGGCTAGTTGTCTTTCTTGAATTAGCACAAAGGAACTGTATGAGCCGAGGTACATAAAAGACAGTAAGACACCGACAATTAACAGTTTTGGGACATTTCTTACGCCTTTTGTCTTGATGACGAGCCCAAAGACATGAACGGAGAATTTACAAAAGCTGCCCAACCGACTTGTAACATTTGAAATTGAAAGTGACTATCCGCACGACTCGCGGTTGCACATTCTCACCGGCACGATCAGCAGATTTTTTTTTTCGCTGTGGTGATCACTGATCACTATTTGTCAATTTTGTTTGAAATTTGTCAGTGACCTATAAAGCGAGTTCCTCATTAGTTTTAAGTTTAAAACTGCTTCTTGTGGCCAGAATGAACAACATTTGTCAAGGTAGACCGTAGCCTGATGGTTATTGTCTTATTCGCACATCGTATAGTTCGAAACTCATAGTTTTCTTGTAAAAGCAGCCATTGCCTTCAAAATTTTATTTTGTAAAAATCATGCTTATTTAAAATTTTATCTCGCACGAGGCACGTACACGTCACGTACTTTCGTATTCATCGACAGCACTTTCAGGAACACGAGTCGTGCGGATAGAAGAAAGTACACCAAAAGCGCGCGACCAGTCGTGCGGAAAAGGTCGGCCTTTGAAATTAACTGGCCCGCTGAAATTCCCACTGGCCAAGGTTGTTTTATTTTTGTATGAATACAGAATTGGGCAAAAAGGCAAATCGATAGACCGACGGCCCGGCGGGTTCTGATTTTAATAGCCCGTCACGGTATCTGTAGGCTCCTATAGTTTAATTAGGACTGCCCTATCCCTGTCAAAGGCCATGCTGGCATATGATCGCTGCAGCATGGTCTCTCGAATTTACTGTGCAGTCACTGCTGATGTTATCTGTTGTAATCGAAATTTCCTCAGTGATCAGAGCATCGGACTCGAGTATCGAAAGTTGCCGGTTCGAATCCAGAAGTGGTCAAGGATTATATATTCTGGATACATCGTGCGGACTCCATGGCTGGCTTTTCTCGCTGACCATCTTGCTGCAGACTAATAAAGAACAAATGAGGACAGAGCGCTATAAATTATCAAACGATAATCCCAACAAGGTACTGGCAGCGCTAGACACACCCGTATGCTGACGTATGCAACCAAGGGAGCCTACCGTACCCAAACACGTAGCAAAGAGAGAGTCGAAAGTAAGGAACGTGGCAGATCTTCATGTATTTGTCCTATGTTGTGTTTGTGTCGGATCCCAGTCGTCAACATACGCTTAGTGAGCGAGCTGACGATATAAATTAGGGATTCGCTGTATGCACACGTGGTACACCGGGGGTTAGCCGTGTGAAGACTAGGGTCGTTTAAAAGAAAGGGACGGCAGATCTTTTTTGAAGATCTGCCACGTTCCTTCGACTCTCTCTTTACGTGTTTGGGTACGGTAGGCTCCCTTGGTTGCATACGTCAGCATACGGGTGTGTCTAGCGCTGCCAGTACGTTGTTGGGGTTATCGTTTGCTGCAGACCGTCAGTCTGGTTACTTTTGCAGCGCACAGATTGGTAATATGACCGCATCCTCTTGTAGTGAGAAATCACAGCTGGGGTTGTTGAAGTACTGCTTGTTCCTCTAAAACAGAGTTTTATTTATTTGTTTATTTTGTGTGGAATGACGAACCCCTTTAAAGCGAAACTCCTATAAACTTGTCAGACGACACCAAGCAGGATGTCAAAGACAAAAACACCCAGCTTTTCAAGGTCCTTTCCTGTCACCGAGATAGGGCCTAGAATCACTCATCGCCTCGACTAAAATCAACAACAAAATTTTGTTGAAATCCCAAGTTACTACATCTTTAGTGAGGGTTTTGCCAGGCAATGCAACAGACTAAATATGATGCACATCCACAGCCAGTAATAAAGGAAATCGCCAGCAAAAGTGCACGTTGATATATAAACGCTCTCTCGTGGCCGTTTCGAGTGTTTAGATCAAGGGCTGCAACTAGATGACTACGCCCAGCCAAGTATGGTTGTCTACCCTACAATAGACGCTCTTTCTTTCGGTTGCTGTTTCGGGCTCTAGTCACTGATTCTGCGCAGACCAAGGATGTTACCGCCCGTGACAGGCAGAAGTCAGCACGATGCCAGGATTTCACGATGTCACAGCCAGACAGGGGGTGTTACTCCTTTTGGGAGCGCTAGCAATGCCTTGCACCTCTGGGAGAAGTCTCCACCATACATGTACAATGTACAACGTACATACATGTACAATAACTGTTGAACGCTGGACACCAAAGGGCCCACCCCCCAAAAAAGAGAGAAATTTTACCGTCCTCTTAACCCTGACAACTGTCACCAGGTTGTCTTTTTGCCATACTGTCTGCATGATGCACTTGTTCAAAAATAAAAGTAATTTCCTGTCGTCTGTTCGTCCTGAGTTGTGAATTTCCCTCACGTGTACAAGCGTCCTGCGAGTGTCCTGTTTTGAAGCAAATGGCGCTAGGAATTTGGCGTTTTCGAACGCACAGAAAATACTGACAGACATTTCTTTTTGAGTGTGTAATCTGAACAGCTTACCACGATGTTTCGTGCTTTTGTAATAAGTGCACACATAGCAGCGGTCAGTTACACTGGTGTGCGCAGACATAACAGCGGTCAGTTACACTTGGTGTGCGCACACATAACAACGGTCAGTTACACTTGGTGTGTGCACACATAACAGCGGTCAGTTACACTTGGTGTGTGCACACATAACAACGGTCAGTTACACTTGGTGTGTGCACACTTAACAGCGGTCAGTTACACTTGGTGTGCACACACATAACAACGGTCAGTTACACTTGTTGTGTGCACACATAACAGCGGTCAGTTACACT
>SMGT01010285.1:57628-75435 GCA_004794575.1 Lanistes nyassanus
CCCCCCCCCCCAGGAACCATATTTCTCCCATACCCTCCCACCCCGTCATCGTTGCGGTCAGAGTCGCGGTTCGTGCCTCCGCGCTGGGAACCTGACAGCTCCGTGTGGCGTCACGCGTGTCACTGAATTATACGAACAGCCAGTACGCATATACTGCTGTTGATATGTGCCTACACAATGAAAACGTGTAAATACAGAACTGTATATAGATTGAACATATAGAACTGTTCATGTCTAAATACAGACTGTAAATATAAGTGGACATAGAACTATATGGGTGTCACTGTATTTGTTAAACAGAACAAAACTGTGTATCAATACATTTTATGCTGTTTAACATAAAACAGAACTGTATGTGTATCAATTTAAAGTATACTGTGTAACATAGAACAAAACTGTGTTTATGTGTATTAATGTACAGTATACTGTGTAACACAGAACAAAACTGTGTGTATGTGTATCAGTGTACAGTATGCTGTGTAACACAGAACAAAACTGTGTATGTGTATCAGTGTACAAACTGTGTGTATGTGTCTCAATGTGCATACTGTGTGTATGTGTATCAATGTAATACTGTGTGATTCTGTGTCAATGTACAAACTTTGTATGTGTATCAATGCACAAACTGTGTGTATCAATGTACAAACTGTATATGTGTATCAATGAACATACTGTGTGTATGTGTATCAATGTGATGTTTTCTGTGTTTTTTTTCTGTCGGTGGTTGCACCTCGTGTCCGTGCCTCTGCGCGTGCTAGCTAATTCACATGTGAAAGACGATTCACACTACGCACATCCACACGTCGCTGTCACGTGACCAAAAGCATGTTTGCTTGTAAAGCCTGTATGCCCTCCTCCCCACCCCGAGAAGCCTGCATGTTTCCGCTTCCTGCTGAAGTCTTTCTGTTTCCGGCTGAATCCTACTGTTTCCGGCTGAATCCTACTGTTTCCGGCCGAATCCTACTGTTTCCTGCTGAATCCTACTGTTTCCAGCTGAATCTACTGTTTCCTGCTGAATCCTACTGTTTCCAGCTGAATCCTACTGTTTCCGGGTGAATCTACTGTTTCCAGCTGAATCTACTGTCTCCAGCTGAATCTACTGTTTCCTGCTGAATCTACTGTTTCCTGCTGAATCTACTGTTTCCGGCTGAATCCTACTGTTTCTAGCTGAATCTACTGTTTCCAGCTGAATCTACTGTTTCCTGCTGAATCTACTGTTTCCGGCTGAATCTACTGTTTCCTGCTGAATCCTACTGTTTCCAGCTGAATCCTACTGTTTCCGGCTGAATCCTACTGTTTCCTGCTGAATCTACTGTTTCCAGCTGAATCCTGTTTCCGGCTGAATCCTACTGTTTCCAGCTGAATCCTACTGTTTCCAGCTGAATCTACTGTTTCAAGCTGAATCTACTGTTTCCAGCTGAATCTACCGTTTCCAGCTGAATCCTACTTTTTCAAGCTGAATCCTACTGTTTCCAGCTGAATCCTATACTGTTTCCAGCTGAATCCTACTGTTTCCAGCTGAATCCTACTGTTTCCAGCTGAATCCTACTGTTTCCAGCTGAATCCTACTGTTTCCAGCTGAATCCTACTGTTTCCAGCTGAATCCTATACTGTTTCCAGCTGAATCCTACTGTTTCCAGCTGAATCTACTGTTTCCAGCTGAATCCTACTGTTTCCAGCTGAATCTACTGTTTCCAGCTGAATCTACTGTTTCAAGCTGAATCTACTGTTTCCAGCTGAATCTACCGTTTCCAGCTGAATCCTACTTTTTCAAGCTGAATCCTACTGTTTCCAGCTGAATCTACTGTTTCCAGCTGAATCTACTGTTTCCGGCTGAATCCACTGTTTCCTGGTGAATCTACTGTTTCCGGCTGAATCTACTGTTTCCTGCTGAACTTACTGTTTCCTGCTGAATCCTACTGTTTCCTGCTGAATCTACTGTTTCCAGCTGAATCTACTGTTTCCTGCTGAATCTACTGTTTCCTGCTGAACTTACTGTTTCATGCTGAATCCTACTGTTTCCAGCTGAATCTACTGTTTCCTGCTGAATCTACTGTTTCCAGCTGAATCTACTGTTTCCTGCTGAATCTACTGTTTCCGGCTGAATCTACTGTTTCCTGCTGAACTTACTGTTTCATGCTGAATCCTACTGTTTCCTGGTGAATCTACTGTTTCCGGCTGGATCCTGTTTCCTGCTGAGAAGTGCTTGTTTCTTGATGAACGCTCAAAGCTTTTTGCGGGTGGATGATGAAATGGTTGCCCCGCTGTTGATATTTTAAGACCGACCGACCTAAAAAAAAAAACCAAACAACAACAGGACGGTCAGTGGTGACACGTCCCGCCTTAAACACCTTTCATATTTTTGCCTTGACCAGTTGCTGTACAAGCCATCCCGCCCTGAGAAGTTAAGAATGTGTCAGCAGTCGTGGTGTTGGGGAACTTCTGTCACAGGTGGACAGCTTCAAGTCATTTGGCTTCCTGGCCCACACCTGAGTAGTTTCTGTGTTATCATAGTTTGACACACAGTACACTCCCATGATGACAGGGGACGCGCCTATGATAACTGCCCTCCCCCCTCGCCCCTAATGTGGTGCAGGCCGGCGGACACTGGCCAGCAGAACTGCACAGCTTGGCACAGGCAATGTGCAGGTGACAGGCGTGGGAAGGCGTGGAGGTCTGTATGGACACGCTGCTGTACCAACATGGCCGCTGGCTGCTTTATCATGATATAGCCGCTGGCTGTGTGCTCTATCAATATGGCCGCTGGCTGATTACACCCGCACGGAGTGTTTGTCTTGCCATAATCCACACAAGCAGTTGTCTCACTGCACCATGGTCTCACCATGTTCGTGCATCCAGTGACGTGATTTGCTAAAAAAACATTGGTTGTTTCTTTTGGGGCTAGTGGTAGAGAGGGTTTTACTTATTCAAAATAACAATCTTGCTCATCTACATATTGGAATTTGAGAAAAGCCAATGTATGCGTAAGTGCACTTATTATTACCGTAGAAGACATGCAAGGTCAATATCTTATTTGTTTTTCTTTCTGTTTTTAAAAACAAAATATCTATGCCATGCGTGAATCCCATTTGACCTCCGCTATGTCAGGGTTAGCGACACAACAGGTACACTGAATACAGGATGCCATGTAGTCCGTCTCGTGAATACAGATAAACAAATCCTTGCGTGGCAGAGACAATATCTGAAGGGCGGATAATGTCTCCAGCATATGAGGTACAGTAGGAATATCGTATCCCGGATATACGAGGGTATTCCTGAACAAAGGGAACCAATGTCTTGAGCAAGCAAGCGAGCGATCCTGGCAGCGGGTCACAGCCGCTCTGTGGTGCCGTCTATACTAAGGTCAGGCGACAGGCTGGGGTCATACCTGGGGCCACTGGTTCAATCCTGTGTGCGTCAGCCACAGCAGGACACGGAACGTCGGCTCTGCATGGCTGGGTGCTGACATCGCTTGTATCTGCTCTAACAGCGTGCACATCCCTGGCCGAGCAGGCGATAATGCGGTCCGTGTCGGCTAACGCTGTGCAAGTCAAACATCTGTCTCACCCCAAGCGCTCGACTGACGCGCGTGAGTTAATCCTGATCACGATGACAGAAGCGTGGGCAGTGGCGTCTGTTTGCAGGCTGTCTGCTTCCCAAGAAACGATCTGACTTGCTGACTCGGCGCAAAACCCACGCCAGACAAGCTCTTTCGGATGTTGCTAGCTGATTTGTTGTTGTTGTTGTTCTCCAGAGCCCTTTACAGAAGGGTTACGTTTCGTGCAGTGTAAGCTGCCTGACTGTAGTGCTGTGGTGCTGTGTCCAACGTCTGGCTATGCGTTTATCACTTTTGACATTCACGTTTTCCCTCCCACTAAATCTTTTCGTAATTCAGATCTTCCACGTCATTTCCTGTCAAGGAGTCAGTGTGGACATTCAAGCCTGCGGTCCACTGTCCCCTGCCACTGACCAGAGGTTGATGACGTCATATTGCCGGCTGATGCCGCGCCCACATGGCTGAACATTTTCTATCTATTCTTCTCGGTGCTAATCATCCACTTGTCGGGTGTCGGCAACAGGGTGACCAATGAACAAAGGCAATTTAACATTGCCGGCACCATACCCCACACGGTCTGTCCATCGGCCAGCATTTGTATGACTACTTTCTTTCCTGTCCGTGTGTGCGTACCTGTCTGTCTTCCTGTCTGCCTGTGCACACCTGTTCGTCCTCTCTGCATCCATGACTAGCGAGCCTGCACAGGATGAGCGGCGTGGAGACGGCTTTCCCACAGATCATGCCAAGGCATTCTCTCTCGCGGAAATGTATGTCGTATCCCGGAATATTATTGCGCGTAAAACCAGTCATTTCAATGAAAGAAGAGTAACACCATTTCACAGAATATTACTCCACACAACTGAAGACACTTATACAATATCGGAAGATACTGTAGCATGACAGCACGTACGAGACTAACAGGTGCAAACAGACGACGCGATAATGCACGAAACTTTGAAGTCATCAGATGATGTCACACATTGTCAGATGTCACACGACAACTTTAGGCTTTTGTTGTTTCTTGCATGGAAAGTGCTTCCGCCTTGCAGAGATTGCGCGTTATGGGGGAGAGGAAAGGGGATTTAGGGGGAAGTGATCTGCAGCTTTGGGGTTCTGTACTGGTGTTGGCGTGCTGTCGCTGGCGGTGGCTTTGCACGGCCTGAAGCGGTGGAGTCCTTGGTGGTCAACCCTACTACCGCCCCATTCCTACATTCCTACATTCTGTTTTTCAGCAGCTTCTGGGTAAATGATCTTTCCTTGGCTTTCCTTCTATGTGTCTGTCTTGTGTGTCTATGTGTCTGTCTGCGAGTCTGTCTTGTCTGTGTGTCTGTCTGTTTGTCTGTGTGTCTGACGTGTGTCTGTGTGTCTGTCTCTGTGTGTGTATCTGTCTGACGTGTCTGTGTGTCTGACGTGTCTGTGTGTCTGTCTTGTGTGTTACTCAGAGCGTTTCTCTCTTAAGCTGTTTCAAATGTCATCATGACAAATGTTCAAGAAGATCGTTTCAACAAGTTTAATAAAATATTTTTAAAAAGTCGTACCACCTCGTCTGTCTCTATGGCTGGGTTCCATTTGCGTTTTTTTTTCTTTTTCATTGGACGTGTAACGTCTTCTAACTTTGAGTTATTTTCCCTGAAGGTGTGTTCACTCGCACGTGAGCGAAAAGGGGGCAGGGGGTAAGGGTATTCATGAACTGGAAGGTGAGGGGAGTGGGGTGCGCTGTGGAGCCAACTTGTCGTGTTCTTGGCTGGTGTAGCAGCACCTGGCGTGCTGTGTGTGCAGGTATTGACGGCAAAGCTCGCCGGCCCAGACAGACTGGCGCCAACAGTCTCAAGTGTTAGCCGGCCCGTCGCACACCTGTGTGTGCACCCACCCAGCGCCCTCCCCTTCCCTCAACAGTTAACTCCTCCCCTTTCTTTCACCTTGGCCCCGCCTTCCGTCCCATCAGACGCCGCCCACCGGGGTACAGCTCTGTTACCGGGTGGAAGTGTGAGCGGTTGTGATTGGTCCAAGTTTTATGGTAGGTAGTGTCGCAGATTACTGAGCCGTAAAGAGTGGTAATTATCCAATCGAGTTCGTGTTTTCTAATTAAACTAGGCCTCATATTCCATTTTGTGTGTCATTTTATGATCCAGTAAAGCCTAAAGTCACATGTCATCACAAGTCATCATTAAGAAAATATCTTTCCATTTAATAAAATGACCAAAAACTTTTTAAAAAACAGAATACTTAGCTCAGAAAAACGACTGACACTCAAATGTCTGACGCCTAACGGCGCTGTGCAGTGGCTCTGCTGGAAGACTGTCTGAAAACGCAAGCGCCACCCTGTATCTATCTTGCATGAATTTTGATGCTGACGGAAGATTAATTTCCAAACTTCTTTTTATTGGTAAATTCCTTTGGATTCTTCCATGATTCATTTTACTGGACAATAATTTGGAATTGTTTCGCGGTTATTCATGAGCTTAATTTTTGTACTCTGTGCCTGACATACTTCGCCTGTTAGAGGGGAGGGTCAGTGATTTTATGCTCAGCCCCCTTCCTGTCAGCCCACTCTGTCAGCAAACAACTGTCAGCCAGCAGCCGTCAGCAAGCCTTGTACAGCGCCGGCTGCTGCCACCGTAGTCTGATGCCATGTCAAGTGTGGATGCACGTGCATATGTATGTGCACAGGCGGCCATCTGTAATGCTGTGTGATGGGAGGGTGTGGAGGTGCTGGCACCTTCGTCTCACAGAATAGCGGTGGACTGCAGAGACCGTCGACTTATTTCCCCCATTCCAAGCAGTTTTTCAAAATTTGTTCAAAAAGCTTAACTCACAACAAAGTGATAAATTAAACAGTCCTGCCGGCTGCCTACAGCACAATACCCTGCATTTAGCGGAACACGTGGAGAATGGAGCAGCTGGTAAGGACTCCCAGGTGTCCAGAGCCTGACATTAAGAATGTGTCCGTTTATCCCTCCACCCCACCCCCATTCCAGGAGATCCAGAAGTTTCTAACAAATGGGGAATTTTTTTTAGCACACGTGGTGACATTTAGTAAGTTCAATCAGTACTTTACACAGCTACCTTTAGTCAAATTTTTATATCGAAACCATACTTCCCCAGTTCCACAAAAACTGTGTGTGTGTGTGTGTGAGAGAGAGAGACACCTGTCGAAGACGCTAAACCCGTCTTTAGTCTACCTATAATATCCGCCATCTGCTGCCTTGTTGTGTGAGCAGGTACTGAGCAGCCACCTGCACTGTCACAACACGGCACAGCCACACAGACAAGCAGGCACATGGACACCGACACACAGATACAGACACACAGACGCAGGCCAACCACCAGGTGGCAGGAGACTCCCACGACAGTCATTCTGAGCGGCCCCCGCACAGCCACAAGTCTATCAAAATAAAAGTCTCGCTGTGCATATTTGGAGTCTGCATGCGGCAAACCTGTCTAGCAGTACTGCCATCATGAGGCTCGTCTTGTCAGAATTCTAATCAATGTCTCCTAATGCATGTGTGTAGACTTTTACGTTATGCACTTACAGTACGGATGAACTAATCTTTGAAATGGTTGTTTTGTATATTTTTTACCCCCACCCAACCTGGTCAAAGAAGTAAACATTGTCGCTGTCAGAAAGGGCTGTGTAAAAAGTTATACTTACCTTCAAACAGAGACTCCAGGGTTCTGTGAGGAGGGTGGGGATATGGAGTAACGCCTCAGTGACCTGTGGCACTAATCAGTACTTTTATTTTCTAATACACTTCTCGCCGCTTGTCCTGCCAGTCAGCTCGCGCGTCAACACGTGGGATGGCCTTGAATGCAAATATTCCTTAATCAATATCGCAGGTGCTTGCACATCATTTTTCACATAAAAATCCCAACTGTGTGAAGTGTTTCGCCTCATTGTTCATATGATATTCAAACGCCTGTGCATGTTCTTACACATTATTGTTGGCATTATCGTACACTAGTTCACAAGTCTGTGCAGGTGCGTACATAAATGGAGTGTGACGTCCATAGAGGGGACACAGCGTGACCAGACAAAAAAGCTTCCACCAGGGTGGGCGGGGGTTGGGGTGGGGTTGGGGGGGTGGGGTAATAGGGGAGGAGGACAAAAGAAAAGGTTAAAGAACAAAATGTCACAGAAGTCACAGGTACCAATTCCCAGTTCGCAAGATCTGACTGATTACAAGAAAGAAGTGTACGTTCATAATCTCACTGTACATCCTTTACTAAACTGTCTCGCTGTACATCCTTCACTAAACTGTCTCGCTGTACATCCTTCACTAAACTGTCTCGCTGTACATCCTTTACTAAACTGTCTCGCTGTACATCCTTCACTAAACTGTCTCTAACATGCTGTGGCAGGCAAAGTTTTGAACAGCAATCGACTGAACTGGACTCGGCACAACCAAAACAACTCAACCACGTGTGACCTGACCATTGGACAAAGTAATGTGTTGATTTAAAAAAACTTCTTTCATGTATATTCAGTTTTCTTTCAGACTGGGCTAAACACGGTGTCAAAAAATCCCAAGCTGAATTCCGAGCTAAAGCGATGCTCGTGGCCTTCACACTCTCGTACAGAGTTACATTAGGTTCAAGCGGACTGCTCCGAGGACACCCCCACATTGCAGCAGAAATTAGATCGAAAATCATAAGATAATCGTCCTGATATTGCTTACAACAAAAACTAATCTGTATAGAAATTAGAGTTTGTCAACAGAAAGCCGACACCAACTACAATCTACCTGGACACAAGTAAAATTTAGCTTTGACTTACGATTGTTGTAGTAGATGAAACATATGTTCAAAGTTGGTTCTCTTCGCAAAACGTTAACTTGTAAGTTGCCCCCATCACTAGAGTCTATAGACACTGAGAGTCTGACTGTGTGCGCCACCCTTTACGCTGTCCACCAATAGGCACAAACAGTTTTACTTGACGGTCAGACAACTAGACTGAGTTTTAACTTGCCCGACAAAGGGTGATGGTTACCCAGAGCCGTCGGGCAACCCTGCTTTCAGATAAACTTTTTTAAATTACAGAAGTTAATCAGTTCTAACCTCTTCTCGTTTGAAAAACTCTGTGTCTGCCAGAAATCTCCCTGGCAGTAGGGCAGTAAAATTAAAATCAAACTAGGTCAGACTACAGAAACTTAAACGGACGGAGAGATAGAACTTGGGAATTCGGGGGCAGTAGGATCGACCAGTAGGAACATCCTACTGCGAAGCGACAAACCACCAGCTGCAGCGCCAGAAATACAACCCCAGCGGCCAGCAGGCGGGCAGCCATGACCTCACGAGTGCACAACAGCCATCGAGAGAGTTTTGTCTGTCCTCACAACAACATAACGAGGCGCTGCGTTGCGTGTCCGTACGCGTGTGATCGCTCGCGCCTGGAGAACATCAATGTCAACACAAGGCGCTTGCAGCAGCAGCCTGTGATTGTGACGTCATGAACTGTAGTTAGGAAGGCATAGACAGGGCGGAGGAGAAAGACAGGGCGAGTGTGCAAACAGTGTTTATCTCCGCATGCTATTAAAGTAATAGTGAGTTCCCCAGACTACGACTCTACTAAAGCTGCGTCGTAATTAATATGCTGACCAACATAACTGACCACACAACAGGTAACTGCGTGCGCCTTGAGTTGCAGTGAAAGATTTTGGCCCGTAACAAATATGAGAGGGAGTGGGCCAGCGGTAGCATCCCTGAATAAATAAGACAGAAAAGGATTTTTTTAGCTCCTCAACTTTTAGTTGCTTTTGCTTTAGTGCCGTTTCTCCAGCGGTGCTTGAGATCCAGACGGTTCCCTACATCCCCGCTGCGTTAAAATGCGGCGTTCGGCCCGACACGGATGATCCAGCAGTCTACAGCAGTCATTCTTCTCCAGATCGTCGGACACCCGCCCAGCGATTCGAACGTCGTCAGTGTCTAGTCTTTCGTCAGAGGTTGCCAACAAAGCTTCAGCATCCATGACAAACTATTACTACAACGACAAACTACAATGACAAACTACAATTAATACAATGACAAACTATAATGACAAACTACAATTAATACAATGACAAACTATAATGACAAACTATAATGACAAACTACAATTAATACAATGACAAACTATAATGGCAAACTATAATGAAAAACTACAATGACAAACTACAATGACAAACTACAATTAATACAATGACACATTATAATGACAAACTATAATGACAAACTACAATTAATACAATGACAAACTATAATGACAAACTACAATTAATACAATGACAAACTATAATGACAAACTACAATGACAAACTACAATTAATACAATGACAAACTATAATGACAAACTACAATTAATGCAATGACAAACTATAATGACAAACTACAATGACAAACTATAATGACAAACTACAATTAATACAATGACAAACTATAATGACAAACTATAATGAAAAACTACAATGACAAACTACAATTAATACGATGACAAACTATAATGACAAACTATAATGAAAAACTACAATGACAAACTACAATGACAAACTACAATTAATACAATGACACATTATAATAACAAACTATAATGACAAACTACAATTAATACAATGACAAACTATAATGACAAACTACAATTAATACAATGACAAACTATAATGACAAACTACAATGACAAACTACAATTAATACAATGACAAACTATAATGACAAACTACAATTAATACAATGACAAACTATAATGACAAACTACAATGACAAACTACAATGACAAACTACAATTAATACAATGACAAACTATAATGACAAACTACAATTAATACAATGACAAACTATAATGACAAACTACAATGACAAACTATAATGACAAACTACAATTAATACAATGACAAACTATAATGACAAACTACAATTAATACAATGACAAACTATAATTAATACAATGACAAACTATAATGACAAACTACAATTAATACAATGACAAACTATAACGAAAAACTATAATGACAAACTACAACGACAAACTATAATGACAAACTACAATGACAAACTATAATGACAAACTACAACGACCAGTGGGTAAGGCGTCCGCTTCCGAGGCGGGAGGTGGCGGGAGGTGGCGGGAGGTCGGTGGTTCGCATCCCGGTCGAGTCGTACCTAAGACAAAGTGACAATCTAGTAACTCCCCTGCCAGACGCCTGGCACTAAAGGGAACAGTACTAGGACTGGTTGGCCCGGTGTCAGCACGTGACTGGGTGGGACTGACACCCGTGTTGTGGCAGCAGTCCCATGTGTGGCAGGACGTTAATTTTGTTTCAAGCAGGACCGTCCTCCAAGGCACATAGTTTCCGACTGGACAGCAACAAACACCCGCCCTGTCAGACTGGCCGAGACAAATTAAGAGAAGACAGTGTGCTTGTTCAATGCTTGTAAACATTATTAAAACTCACTCAAATAGTTTTCAAAACGGATCCAATGCATACAGAAGATATAGAGTTATCACTCTGCTTATAAAATAGTAGGTGAACAAATATTTTTCAAGATCTCTTCTCCCTTTTCTCCGTGATTTCAAGAAGAAAAACAGTGAATTCGTAAACGAGTTTCGTAACCTCTGACCTCTGACTGTTAAGCAGCACAGACGTCATTAAACAGTGACGTCATTACATCAAAGAAGTACGGAGTAGGACCATATTAAAGGGGCGTGGGGTCAGCCGGTTGAGTGTAATTAGTATTACTTCTATTAATACATATGTAACTGATGTTTTTAACGTAAATGTGACCATCTTACGAAACTAACAAGACTGGTAACAGCATGTACAGTTGTCCTGACACTCGGTACACCTCTGGGCTGTCGCCAGTATAATCCCGCACGTGCGCGCGTGACATTTCACGCTCAAAATTACACGTCGCCTCATCCCCACCCCCACCCTACCCCTCCCAGCACTGTGATTATTGTGGCTCAGCTATCTTTGGGCCACAAGACGCGCTATGTACTTCTGTACTGTAGGTGGTACCACTCTGTGCGTGCGTGCGTCTTTCTGGGTAGTCACGAGGTGCTGTGGCTGCTGTGATTTCGCTGTCTGTGCACAGCACACTTTCCATTGAGTTCCATTATCTACGGTTCCAGGTCTGCACGGACATGACTTCAAGCACTTGCCAAGGAACTTGGTAACTTGGTCAACGCCTGAGCGCTTTACCGACACGTTTAGTGGCGATGTGGGGCTGTTCACACCTGCCGAGACACACGTCAAGGCATTAATTACTGTGAACACTAGCCGAGACACACGTCAAGGCATTAATTACTGTGAACACTAACCGAGACACACGTCAAGGCATTAATTACTGTGAACACTAGCCGAGACACACGTCAAGGCATTAATTACTGTGAACACTAGCCGAGACACACGTCAAGGCATTAATTACTGTGAAATTAATTACTGTGAACACTAGCCGAGACACACGTCAAGGCATTAATTACTGTGAACACTAGCCGAGACACACGTCAAGGCATTAATTACTGTGAACACTTGCCGAGACACACGTCAAGGCATTAATTACTATGGCCATGGAAGACCGGCCGCTGCTGTGTGCCTTTCCATTGTCTGCGCGAAATTCTCCCTCTATTGAAATCTGTTTTGAAATGTAAGTTTTCTGTTTAAAGCTTGACATTTTGTGTCTGTCTTCCTACTTTCCTGCGTGTTTGTCTGTTAACTGGGTTACCATCGCAATCAAAGGCACAACTCATTTTTCTTTAATCACTGTCGTCTTCCCGACTCCTGGACACGGGGGAGGGGGGGACTCGTGGGTGAACTAATCGTCTCCCCACATCTCCTCCTGGTCTACGTGGTTACTATAGCGCCCCCTCCCCCCGGTGGCGTGACTGGTGCCATACGGCCATCTCCGTGTACAGCCCGACCGGTGCCTCTTTCCATAGACCTTCCTCCACCAGGGATGGCAGTAGTGTTCTTCTGACGGGGTGTTGGATGAGTCCGTCCCCCAGCCGTTGCAGGTATCGTGCCAGACGATCGGGCGATGTGCTTCTATTGTCCATCGCTACATTGCTGCTCAACAACACGCCGCTGCAAGAGGCTCAAGGGTCGAGCAAACTTATTCCGCGAGGGGTCGTTCGGGCTGACTTCCTCTCCTGTCCTTCCTGTGGCTGAAAGGGCATGCTAGGCATCCTAACGAGCCTCCCTCATTAGACGCTCCCCCCCCCCCCCCGGAGTTGGCTGTCAACTGCCCGCTGACTGACCAGATTTATGTTGTTGTTTTGTTCTCGCTTGAGGGCAGCACTTATGCTATTATCCTCAAGTCTCGTGGTCGACTATACAATACCTTGGTCAGCGACCAGACACGCGTATTGTTATACAGTTTTTCCAGACTTATCCCAACACCACCTGTAAGGCTTCATGGCCCTGTCTTCTCCTGAATATCAAAGCACGTTTTGAGGTAGGAGTGGGCAGGATACTTGGTGGTACTAGGTGGCTTGGAGGAGGAGGGGACGCAAGCTAGGTGCATATCAGGACGATGTTGCTTTAAGCTAACGTTCTGAGACACCTGGGACTGCTGTCACAACACGGGCTTCAGTCCCCCCAGTCCCACCAGTCCCATTATACTGACGTCGGGCCCAGTAGTTCCCTACAGGGTCAGGCGTCTGGCAGGGCGGCTACTAGGTCGCCAACATCAGGAGCGACTCGGCCGGGGCGTGAACCGCCAAACTCTCGTCTCGGAAGCGGACGGCTTAACCACTAGACCACCGAGAGGGTCCGGGAGGTGGTGGGGAGGGGCAGGCTACTGTTCAGTAAGGTTAGGAGGAGAGAGGGAGGAGGGACACAGGGGAGGTAAGTTGACAAGAAGGCGGGCCTGCACCACGTAATCCGGCGCCGGCGTGGCGGCGCCACCTGTCTCAGGACGGGGGCAAGACAGGCACGTCGCGACGTTCTGCGTAAGCAAGCAGACGACATCCAGCCCTGGGGTCAAGCTGGCGACGGTCTGTCTGACCCCCATCAGGCTGGCGGGACACACGGGTAGCCGTCCACTTCGTCCCAGAAAATATTAACACCTCCTCCCAGATTCCTGACTGTCCTCCCCCTTGCTTTGTACTTTTCTGCTGAGTGGCCCAGATATTCCCCCCGGGCTGTCTGGTGAGTCACGTGGTACAGACAAACTCTGATCAACTGCTTTTTTCCAATAAAAATGTTTACACTTCTTGGGTTGAGCAAAGTGTCTAGTCATTCCAGCGATGACTATATCTCCATCTTGGCTACTGCTCAGCTGATGCACAGAAAGTGGAGTTCACACCACCTCCGGAAAGGACCCTTGGGGGATGGAGGAATTCACTTTGCCCGCTACCAGTAATAGGGTCAAAAAGCGCAAGAGGGTTAACTGGAGATGTATCTCACAGAGCTGCCTCCCCAGGCAGGGCGATGGCGTTTTCATTTTGAGCGGGCGACACGTGAAGGTGTCCGAATGGTGGCCAGGGTTCTGACACTAATCGTAATAACGGTACCTCTCAGTTCATACTCTCTCTGGTACCTTCGTCCGATGAAGAAGACGATCTTTGGTCCAACACACCTACCTGTCTGCCCTCCCACCCTTAACCTCCCCGCACTTCTCTCTCTCTCTCTCTCAAGAAGTCTTCAACTCACGCGTGAAGTGCTTGAAATCCCCCAAGAAGAGAGGGGGTGTGGATTTGTGAGTCTTTCAAACACACCCGGCCCGCCGTAAAGCCTAGTGTTTTTCAAAGAGGTTTTAATCGTTTAACACCTTTTCAGGTCGATCAGACGGTGGCCAGGGGAGGATAAAGTGATTGCGACTCCTAGCGCCAGCCAGGCTGGCCCCGCGCGACCCCGGCTGTGGGAAAACCTTCCGCAATCACGCGCGCCCCCTGGCGGCCTTTCCGGTCCTGCACGCGCTGACGTGTGTGTATGTGTATATATGTGTGTGTGTGTGGGGGGGGGGGCCCACACTTAGCGGTAATGAGCGACACCTTCCCAGCCCTTAGTGTTTGGAAGTTGCAGTTTGCAAGATTCATCAAGTAGTCCTTACCTAACCGAGGTGGTGTAGGTGTAACGTTTTAAGTTTTTGATTTTTAAAAACAGATTCTCATGTGTCAGAATGGAGGGGGGGGCACGAGAAGCTGAGAGCAGTCACCTCCTGCAGTCAACCCTATGACTGTGTGCTAATGAAGGCTCCACAGCCAACGTAGTACGACCGTCTACAGCTTGGGGGGAGACTTGGTGGGGGGGGACGTGTCGGATCACATAGCACGGCACTCTCTGTAGGACCTTTGCCTCCTCCTCCCCGTGCTTGGGGTGTAGGACGCTGCTAGCAAGCCATAGTTATCTCCCCTGTATGCTTGCTTGTGAAAGGCTGGCGGCGCTGGGCGCGAGGCGATAAGCACTGGGCCCAGGTGTTGGCCAGACTCACTGTCGCCACTCGCGCCTCCCCCTCCCGCCCCCGTCCGTAAACACGCCCCGCGGGGCTGGGTGGGGGATGAAGTGAGCGAAGCGCATTCCAACGTTCGGGCCCCTTGTGTCATGGGGGCCGCGCGCACCTCAACGATTACACTAATCGTCGCACCCCCTTCCGTCCCGCAACACCCCACTCCGAACATCGGGTCGCGCTGCTCGGCGGTACTGCTAGGGCGCAGGGGTGCAGCGGTCTCTCCGGCCCGTGCACATACATGCAGATGACTGGGCACAAGAGAAAAATGTTCTTTATTAGTGCGCATTCGATGAACACGTCGTCAGGTGAGGGCCAAACTATGATCCCTGTGATCAGCAGGATGAGTACGTGTTGACGTGTATAGAATCTCCAGGTAAAACGGTCTCTGGCTAACGATCGGCAGCGTCTGGAACCCGAGTCGTGACGTCACGTTTGGCGGTGATCGGGAAACAATTTCCTCCAGTCTTCGGCTCCTGGCTGTTCCGGTGACACTGCACACAGCACAGTCGTGGGGCTGTTCCGGTGACACTGCACACAGCACAGTCGTGGGGCTGTTCCGGTGACACTGCACACAGCACAGTCGTGGACAGCGTGGGAGTTTTACCAAGCATTCGGCTGGACGAAAACCACTTTCCTGGCAGCTGCTTGCCGCACAATAGAGATCTAACAGGTTAACTGGCTAAAGGGATGGCTTCAGACAGGAGGGTTGTCTTGTCTGCAACAGGGGTAAAGTCTGAACTGTTGGAAAGATAAACCCTCTTGTACTGTCGCTGTGGCCGTGGTGTTGACAAGTGACAGTTAAATTATTACAGTCAGACTACGATGCACATCACAAATTCTCGCCAGATCTCTCATCTTTCTGTTATTATTCTTGTTGCCGTTACAATTGCAATGGGAATTATTCCCATTGCCGGACATGACTACTAACTGACAGGACGTTTGGGGAGTGGGGGTAACAACAAGCTAGACGCATGAAAAGGTTCATATCATGAAGGTGAGAAAATCAATGATATCGTATATTGCCAACGTGAATATGCGTTTGTTCGTGTTGGGGAGTGAAGAAGAAAGTTCGAGCTTTTCCGGGCGCCTCGTAATAGTTTTTCAATATTCTAAGAATATTGAATTTGCAACGTCAGACTCTCTCTCTCTCTCTTTCTTTTTTGGTAGACACGTATTAACAGACACGTACACCTGCAATTATTAAAATGAATGTAAAGAAATTTGGACAAGGGACAGGGGTGGACTCCAGGAAAGGAAATGAAGAAAAAAGTTTGGGGGTCAGGAAGGATAACAGTACTGGGGAAAAAAGTAGTTCGTATGCAGTACTCAGTATACGGTTTAAAGTCCTAACTGGCTGTTCCGTATGCCACACTTACACATACACACAAATATATGTAAATAACAAACATACAAAGCAATACATATAAGCCAAACATATCATTGTGAGTACACAGCGTGTTTCCTCCACTGGCGGAGAATGAATGCTCTGCGGCAATGTTTAAAATTGACAGAAAAGGAGGTGAAAATGACAGCAACATTTGAATAAAGAAACAGAAGAACTACATTTGCTTTGACCGTGACCCAACTTCCTTTGATAGATTTAGCAAAAGCATCTGACACGCATGCACACAGAAGATAATACACACACACATATATATATATATAAGAACACCCAAACTAGTTAGCACTGTAACCATACTAAGATGTTTGATCACCTCGTGAAGACTGATAAAAATGTGAGACCCCAATTTTATATTTTGTAGCAGTGGATCCGAGTTGAATTTTGTAGGGCGATTACTGTCTGTGAAATGCTTCGAATAAATCAGTTTCGTCCAGCCTACCCTGGTTCTGTCGTGCTTTGAGGCAGAATTGAAATCATTTCTCCTGCACAACTTGTTGTTGTTGTTGTTGTTGTTTTGGAGGGGAAAGTGCTTCCACCTCGCGGTGATTTCGCACATCCTGCACAACTGTACCCATTGTTTATTTTTGTCTGGATCGACCAGTGAGTCCGGAATTTTACCCACACACGCGCACCCCCTTGCGTGTACCCTTAGTGTATCCACTATTGTCCGTAGCCAGCCGCAGTGTGCGTCGGGACTGGTCATAATCTGAAGCGAATGTCACCGGAAGTTCGCACATGCGCAGACAAAGTTAGAGGGGAATTATTAATAGCCACAGATCTTTCGCTGACGCTACCCTATGCAGACCACAGCTGAACATGTTCGTGGGGGACAATTCACAAGAAAAAGCCAGAAAAGTCACTGCAAAAAAAAAGAAAGAAAGAAAGAAAAAAGCACAAGAAAAAGAAGGAAGAAAAAAGACACGGGGTGCGAAATGTTGCTGGGAACTAGGAGCCAGTGAAAAAGAAAAATTACAGTTGACAATTCCAGTCAGCAGCAGTGCAGTGTTGCAGGAACTGCTTTAGCAAAGACGGGGTGTTGCAAAGCACATACAGGAAATATAAAGAGGTAACGAGATGAACAAAAATCGCAAAAAGTGATCATGCCACGAACAGAGCATAAATTCACTATTCCACTCAGATTGTTTATTTAAAAAAGTGGATCCGTGGGTGTCAGGACAGTCCGTTGCTTGAGACAAGTCACGTGCTGCCACTGGGACTGTTGTCACAACACAGCCTTCAGTCCCACCCTGTCACATTACTGACACCAGGCTACCCAGTCCCAGTGCCGTTCCCTGTGGTGTCAGGTGTCTGGCAGGGCAGCTATAAGGTTGGCAGTTTGTAAGTCTTAGGCAGGACTCGGCCGGGATGTGAACCGCCGACCTCCCCCCCCCCCCACCCTCGGAAGCGGGTGGCTTTAATCACTAGACC